>JAODAL010005536.1:92500-142558 GCA_025379985.1 Phyllomedusa bahiana | reverse complement strand
AAAAATTTTCGCTGACTTTTTTGCCAGGGGCAAGCGCATTCCTTACTGCTTTGGAGATACTAAACACACACTGATCATGAACAGGAGGGCTGTTCTATGTAAAACGAGGTCATGTGATTTTCCAGCCAATCGCAACCATACACATCCCAGACATGACGTCGCACACACATCCCCACCCTGCTCTATTCTGTAAGCTGATTTGCTGGCCGCCAAAATGACAGGAAGCGCCGAAAATGGCGCGATATTAATAGATATGCACAGATTTTAACCTAAATTATCGCGTGATCTAAAAAATCCGATCAACGTAAATACCGTGCCGATTTCAACTTTGTCCATAATAATCGCTCAACACTATATGTGAACCTTCCATTGTAGATTTTGCTTTATGTTTGGGATCATTGTCTTGTTGGAAGATAAATCTCCGTCCCAGTCTCAGGTCTTTTGCAGACTCCAACTGGTTTTCTTCCAGAATGGTCCTGTATTTGGCTCCATACATCTTCCCATAAATTTTAACCATCTTCCCTGTCCCTGCTGAAGAAAAGCAAAAACCAGGATGCTGCCACCACCATGTGTGACAGTGGGGAGGGTGTGTTCAGGGGGATGAGCTGTGTTGCTTTTATGCCAAACATATCGTTTTGCATTGTGGCCAAAAAGTTAGATTTTGGTTTCATCTGACCAGAGCACCTTCTTCCACATGTTTGGTGTCTCCGAGCTGGCTTATGGCAAACTTTAAACAAGACTTTTTATGGATATCTTTGAGAAATGGCTTTCTTCCTGCCACTCTACCATAAAGGCCAGATTTGTGCAGTGTACGACTGACTGTTGTCCTAAAGACAGACTTTCCCACCTCAGCTGTAGATCTCTGCAGTTCATCCAGAGTGATCATGGGCCTCTTGGCTGCATCTCTGATCAGTCTTCTCCTTGTTTGAGATGAAAGTTTAGAGGGACGGCCGGGTCTTAATATATTTGCAGTGGTCTGTTACTGCTTCCATTTCAATATGATCGCTTGCACAGTGCTCCTTGGGATGTTTAAAGTTTGGAAAATCTTTTTGTATCCAAATCCAGCTTTAAACTTCTCCACAACAGTATAACAGACCTGCCTGGTGTGTTCCTTGGTCTTCATGATGCTCTCTGCGCTTTAAACAGAACCCCGAGACTATCATAGAGCAGATGCATTTATACGGAGACTTGATTACACACAGGTGGATTATATTTATCATCATTAGTCATTAAGGACAACATTGGATCATTCAGAGATCCTCACTGAACTTTTGGAGTGAGTTTGCTGCGCTGAAAGTAAAGGGGCCGAATAAATTTCGTTCCACTTCACAATTGCGTCCCACTTGTTGATTCTTCACAAAAAAAAATACATTTTATATCTTTATGTTTGAAAGGTTCAAGGGGGCCAAATACTTTTGCAAGGCACTGTATGGTACAGGTGTAGGACTCAGAGCACCGACACTGGCACGACGCGTTTCGATGTTAAATCTTCATCGTAAGTACTACTACGCTCTTCCCTGTATACTGTCTTATTTTTAAAGATCGTCATAACCAGAATCTCACCAATCCAGGATGTCATCAATCTTTATACACTACTCACAAAAAAATTAGGGATATTTGTTTTTAGTTGAAATTTCAGGATGAACATAAAATTTCTTTAACATTTTTTTTAATGCACTAAATGAGACCATCTCGCAACTTTATAATGCACATTTCCAACTGTTCTGTGTTTCAGTACTTTTTGCACAACTTTCTGATTTCTAAGAAAGAGTTTAATGGTAAAATTCCCAAATGCTGTTTGATTCCTGAATCACCCAATAAATTTAGGGGATCAAATTGAATTGGGATTTAAACAGTCCTCCTCATAATGCTTTCACATTTTGACATCATGAGACCAAAACAACACCTTACCAACAGTACCTCGCCATTGTGAGGCTTCAAGCAAGATGCTCTCAGATAGAAGTAACCACTGAGCTTAGAGTGTCACAGGGTGTCATCAGCAGGTTGCATCAGAGTTACAGAGAGACTTGAAGAGTCACAGAAAGGTAAAGAAGTGGACGTCATTTGGCTACATAACACACTGATGACCACTTCATTGTAAACAATGCTTGCGAAACCGGATGATGAATGGCACATAACTCCAGGCATGTTTAAGGGAGGGGATTGGCAACCAAGTGTCATGTCATACTATTCGTAACCATTTACATCAGTGTGGTCTGCGTGCTTGATGACCAGCAAGGGTACCTGACCACACCACCAGGTATAGGCATCATTGTCTTGCATTGGCCAGGGGGCATCTACGCTGGATGAGGGACCAGTTATCCTCAGTGTTGTTTAATGATAAAATGATGGACATCAACAATGCTGGAGGCATCAAGGAGAGCACTATGCATCAGACACTGTTGTCACCAGATGGGCCTGTGGTATTGGTGGTGTTACAGTGTGGGCAGGTATATCTGTTCAATACAGAATTGCCCTACACTTTATGAATGGTACAGTGACAATTCTCTACTACTTGAATAACATTATTAATCCAGTCATTGTGCCTCTGCATGAACAACACAGGGCTAATTTCATTTTCATGGGTGACAATGCTCCAGCTCATCGAGGTCGCATCATTAGGAAATGACTGTTGGAGACTGGGGTATCCCAAATGGAGTGGCCTGCACTTTCTTCAGACCTGTACCCCTTAGAAAACCTGTGGGATCAGTTGAGTCGCTGTGTAGGAGTTCATAGCACTTTGCTCCTGAACCTCAAGGACGTCCTTTAAGAAGAGAAGGATGTCATTCTTCAGCAGTCAGTGTCTTGACTTGTAAACACTAGAGAAGTTGTTGTCAAATTATAATTTATCCTCAAGTCCACATGACACTTTATTGAGAAATTGACATTTTTTGATGGTGTATATCCTCCACTATTGTTGGCTTTTGATTCATTAAATAGTTTGAGTTGAGAAAATCAACATTGCATGCTATGACTTAAATGGCCTTCTTTCAGGATAAAATATAACTGTAGCATGAAATTTTTACATTTTTCACAAATTTCACTGGAAAACCAAATATTCCTAACGTTTTCTCAGTAGTGTGGAGAGCAATTCTATGGCCACGGTCATGAACTGATGCACCTAGATGTATGAAACAGGCTGCGCCTGTTTTCTGGCAGGCTGTCCAACAAAGATAATGTTTTTGGCCATGTCCAATATATGTATAAAAGATTTGGGCCAAAAATGAGAGCTCCGTCCGATGTCCTCGACACTTTTGTTTGCGTCAATTCAGAAGATTAGACAAATTTATGAATGTTGCCCAACAAAATGTGTTGCAAAAATAATGGTTGCAGGATCCAGGTAACAGCACTTTTGCTGTTACCTGGATCCTGCAACCATAACTACTAACGTTTCCTCTGGATGTTATACCTGCATGGATGGACCCCAGACTGACACATATCTTTTGGTGAGCTGGCTTTCACTTTTTTGATACGTTGCAAAAATAATGCATTAATCCAAAGTGGTGAGGATGAGACAAAGTGTGTCTCAGGACACTTTTTTAGTACCTACTCTCATGACTGGGAAATAGAGCAATAGTTTTGTTTTACATTTCACTGAAACTTTGTTTCAGATTGTTAAGTCTTCAGTATTGAATAATTAAAATTATGAGGTTTCTGATCCCCAGTGAAATATCTGTAGGAGGGCTTTATAACTGTTTTCTTATGAGGACCTTTTGGGCTCCCTTAGCTTTCAGAGCAACATCTGCAACACTTATAACTGCGCTCATAGACCAATACTACATCCATTATTAGCCTGTGTATACCATTTTCACAGGCTATTGTAACTTTATTTGTTGCTTTGGATACAAATGAATTTTCTAGTTCAATAAAGTAGTATTATTTTAATGATGAATTAATTCAGCACAGAAGAATCAAAGCTGTTTCAAATTTTAACTTTTTTTCTCTTTTAAACATTCTTTCATAAAACATTTCCATGCAACAAAATCTCATAATAACCTATTACTTCATTAAACTAAAAATGTTTGCTTTGTTTTTTTCCCAAGTGAACTTTAAATAGAAAACATATTGCTGTATATAACAACAACAATTAACTTATATGTATCCTATATTCTGTATAACAAATAGAACATGTGATTCACTTTTGAAGCGTAAATGAAATAAATCCCAATTGAAACTTAAGTAAGCACTTAGATGCTTAAATGACAGTGATTGTCATGTTTACAAACAATATTCATAAGCAAAAACTTCATTTGCTTGAACTGGTTCCATAGAAGCTTTACAGAACGTTTTACTTACAACCAAAGATTTTACATTGGACCCAGTCCGAATGTTTGGAGAATGTAATGTAAAGTGTCAGCAGAACGTTGTATGGTACAAATTGTATCTAACAAGATAGTGGAATTTTTGGCTAATGCCTTGTTATTTTTGTCTTTCTGCTATGATATATAGAGGTCATAGCCCGATGGCAAAATAAACTGAACTGTAAAGTTTTCATGTTGTGCCCATAGATAGAAAACTACTCAACTAACATTATTTTGTAAAAATAAGATGATGAACAATTTTGAGTAACTACTCATCAAGCCTCCTGAAGATTTTTGTAGACATGAAACAAGACTTCGCTTGCTCCTATTTAAAATCAAATGGAAGCCTACTAAAATGCCACATCACAACCAGCACTAGCGGTCTTAACTATTTTTGGACTTTTTCTTTATTTCAGGTGGGGGGCATCAAGCAACAGCCTCTGAGAATAGCTGGTCATAGTTTGGATTGTTCCCTTTACAATACTGTACCATATTGTAATACCCCCAAACCATTACAATAGAGTCAAAATCAAACAATTATACAGTTTCAAATCAAGTCAAGGGGGTGTGCCTCGATAGGGGCATTACATACGCTTCTAATGGTAGGCTATGTGCGCTACTTTCATTGGTAGAGTATGCAATGCCCCTATCGAGGCACATCGTGCACGGAGGCGCATAGCTTATCATTACAAGTATATGAAATGCGCCTAACACATACTTGTAATGTGCCTAACACATATTTGTAAAATGTGAAATACGCCTAAAACATATACACTTGTAATGATGTGCTATGAGCCTCAATAGGCGCATTTTGTTATGGAGGCGCACAGCGCATCATTTTAGGCACATTATGTTTACTATACAAGGTGTATCTGACACCAGATTTTTGATAGGGTTGGACTTTCTGCCGCACTTTACACTTATTTAATGCGCCTAAAAACTGACGTAGCACCGCCAATTTTAGGACATCTCACCTTTATTCTTAATGGGCGGTCAGCATCTAATAAAGATTTAATAGTATATGTCTCAACTAAAGTAGAGCCACCAAAAAATCTAAAATTGGCCATTTTATAGATTATAAATCAGAAATTAGAGTAGTATCCAAACTTTGGTAATTCTACATTAAGTATTTTTTGTTATGGCAGCTATTTTGTGAAATTGACAACCGGACATACAGTCATACTGGTTGTCACTAGTTTTTCTCAACTAGATCCATGTTCAGTTTGACACTGGTTCAACTGAAAATTGAAATAACTTGAACCCAACTTTTTTCTCCAACCTATTCCTCGCCCTATCACTATTCCTAGCCAAAACCCTAACCTTAACCCTATGGATTAGTGTTCATTACAGATGTAAGGGTTTAACTTACCACTTTCCTGTGCTCATGGTCTAGTGGCACTCCCAATGAGATGTCACTTCTGGTGTGACACAGAACAAAATCCACTAAGTAGTGGTGTAAGAGGTGTATGTCAAGGAAATTGATTAAGTGTCATTAAAGACACAAAAGGTGTTTCTTTTTATCAATTCTGCAATAAAAGAACCATCCCGGTCAAGAGCTTATATCCATTACTTTTCCAGGTTTGCCTTTTGGAACTCTGAAGACTTTATTCTTCAAAGGAAGATTTACATTTACTCTTGGTAGCCTTTGGAGTTCAAGTGTTGGGAGCAGATGACCAGACTTTCAGTGTACCATGCAATTCAAAGAGTTGTGCCTTTAACTAACAACCCTGCAAAAAGAGCTAAATAATTTACAAGCTATTTCAAAATGTTATTAACTGTTTAAACACAAGGAAGCATTTTTATCTCTGTTCTTTTTTACGGTGAACAAAATCCACAGAACTTCAATGTTGCTTGTGAGAAGTGATTATATCAAAGTTTATTTTCCACAAATTCCAATTAGACAGAAGAAGAATAGTTATCCAAAATTTGTTACAGTTCATTGACAATAGTTCTAAAATAATGGTAAAGGATCGCCAGGAGAAAACCTGTACAACAGATATATCCTTTAAAGGGGTTTTGCCATGATAGACAATGATGGCATATGGCCACCTTCGGGACCTGCACCTATCTCAGGACTAGGCCCCTAAACTCGCATTCTCGATAATTGGTTGCGCATGCACACCGCTCTCTATTCTGTTCTCTAGGAGTTTCGAGCAGAGCGAAGCACACTGCTCGGCTGTACTCAGAACTCCCATAGAACAGAATGGAGAGGGACTGTGCAAGTGCGGCCAGCTCTCCAGTCGGTGCTGTGAGTGGCAGCCATCTTTTCCACTCGTGGCAGAACCCCTTTGCGATTGCATGGCAAAGGATAGTTATTTCTCTGACCGCAGCACTGTTAATCATGTGAAAATTAATTTTACATCACCTTGGATACTGTATTTTAGTCTGAAAGTAGCAAATCAACAACATTGTGGTTAAATAATCCAGAAACAGTGTGTTATATGGAAGTTAGAAACATCAGACTGATCCACAAACTAATGATTCACATCATCCTGATCATTATATCATTTCCACACCACCCAGTTACTTTGAGGAATGGGATGACGGCAGGATCAAGTCCGTCACTTGGGAGGAGCCGAACCTTTCACCCATCCACTGGGTCATGATTATTTCTAAAGGTTCCAAACCACACTGCATATTTGTGGCGAGTAGCTAAAATGTGTTTTTTGGACCTGTGTTTGATCTTCTTAGTTTGATGCTTGTGTGTTTGAAAGCCTTGCACATTTACAGAATGTAGAACTTGCAGAACAGCCATTTGGAAAGCTCTAAACACAAGTAAGAGTCAATTTCCTATAATGAGCTCTAATTAATATTGCATTAAATAACATTGCTTATAATAGCGAATAGCAAACTATCGTCTTTCAGATGAGCACATTAGCCCAGATGTTAGCCAGGATCCTGTGATATCAATTAGAAGCTTTTGAACAGCAATCAGAGTTGGTTTCTACATTGCCTTGTTTATATTGACTGCTTTTTCATGGTGCTTTAGAATTTACCAGTAAAATATTTGTTTAGCATTTACAAAACGTCTGCAAATGATTTTGCTGTCCGGAAGATAAATAATTCTCAGTACATGAAGCGATACGTTTACACTTTTTTTTTTTTTTTTTAAGATGTAGAGAATTCATCAGGATTGAATCTCTATAGTGCTTGTAATTCTAAAGCTGAAACTTGTTTTAATCAATGGTTGATTTGTTTGTTATAATTTTGGGTTAAATTTTGTTTCAAATTAAACTTGTGATATCTCTAGAAAGGTGAAGCCTAGTACCATATAATTAAACCCATCCATGTTCCACTTTCCGCCAAGGTCCGTTTACTGAAACACTAATTACACTAATGCACTAATAAAGAAAAAACTAAATAAACAAATTAAATATTTTCAAGATCCCAGTTTGAGTTTTAATCCAATCAGGATCATGATTTAATTTTTTTCAAAGTAGATGCTTTTAGCTAAGCAGGAGTACTAACTCTACAACCCTATACCCTGCCAGGAGCAACCATTACCTATTATCTTCTTCTGGTGTCCAAAAATGGTTGTGTGAGGAACCAGTCAGGGGCACACGAGTAGACACCGACTGAGTGAGGCCCTGACGCTGTTCCCAATCCACTGTCCCTGCCGTTTGGGGGTGCCCGACTCCTTAATAGGTCAACCCCAACCGAAGACTGCGAGATACACTAAGTAGGTGAATACACAAGACGAAGACAAAACAAACACTAAACACAGTAACAGGAGGTCAAACTAGCCAGGTCAGCAACAGTCAGGAGAAGAAGTACAGAATCACTAAAGCATAGGAGTAGTCAATAAGTACAGCCAAGGTCAGGTAACAGGTGAAGTAAGAAAGAGCAACAGGCTAGCTTACAGGCACAAAAGGTAACCAGTATAGCAGGCAAGGAGAAATGGCACAGGAACTCTTTTATAACAGACAGGAGAACAAAGAACAGAGGTGATAGGTGGAAGCAACAAAAGACCGGGATGGAATACAAGGCTGTCAATCAAAAAAGACTTGCAAGGAAATAAGTTAACTAGAGGACACTGACTACGGGCGTTGGCCAGGAATCAATTAACAGAGCAGAATATGACAGTGTTCACACTGTTGAAAACAAATATAAAGAAACTATGGGCTAAACCGTGGTTTTTGTTGCAACGGCCGTGGCCGGTGACCAGAGCTCAAAGTTGGGGGTCTGTCAGGCACAATCATGACAAGTTGCCTATGTTTTTTCCATCATGGCAAATTACAATAATCCTGTTTAGAAATTAGACTCCGATGCACTGATCAAAGTTCTTCCATCTTTTCCTAAACACGGGACTTGGGCAGTTGGAGCCCTAAAAGTCATGATAACTTACTTTCTCTGTGGGTACAGCTCTTCATCAATTTACAGCTAATTTCACAATGTACAACAAAAAAAGTATTTTTTGTCTTAGAGGTAAAAAGTTGCACTCACTCAAAAGGTTTGTCCACTTTGGATAGTCCTTACTTATTAAGAAATTCTCTCAACAATAAACTGATTACCAAGTGCATCCCTACTAGGGCCCCTCAGTGGTCAACTCTAATCTACGGAGAAATCTACTGATCTACCTGAAAGAAGATGGGAATCCACTGGGTTGTTTCAGATTTGACTTAGAACTAAATGTGTTCTAAAATACACTCTAATTTCCAACCTTCAAACCCTGTAAAGGCATCTGGACATGGAATCCCCAGGTCGCTAACCTCAGAGATGTTTCTAAAAGCAACAACTAGCAACTGAAAAATCCAAGTACAGTGCTAAAGGAGAAAGCAATAACAAAGTCAGTCAGGTAGAGGTGAAGGCAAGCAGAAGACCAACAGATACGGTAAGAAAACAAGCCAGGTCAGAAACAGAGACAATGGAATTACAGTACAGTCTGGAAAACAGGAACCTAGGAACCTTGTTGGTCAAACAGTGAGCAATGGGAAAAAAATGATTTAAATAGCTTATAGAAAATGGGTATTGGTAAAAAGGACACAATAGCAAGCATGGATAGCAGAGTGGGAATAAGGCCATCTGGCCAAGGAGTGTATGACAATGCAGTTTAAAACCCCAACAGAAGTGATATAAGATATCTTGGCTTAAGACCTGTAGGGGGGGGTGAGTAATCATGACATCTAATAGTAAGTGAAACACAATATTCAAAATAGTGCTAACCCAAAATATCAAGCATAAATCTAATTAGTAA
The DNA here is from genome assembly GCA_025379985.1 of Phyllomedusa bahiana. NCBI lineage: Eukaryota > Metazoa > Chordata > Amphibia > Anura > Hylidae > Phyllomedusa > Phyllomedusa bahiana. Next base: position 133,063 of record JAODAL010005536.1, on the reverse strand, counting down.
TAAAAAAAATCAATTAAAAAGGCAAAGGACCTCCAAGCGCACATATATATATAAAATGTGGGGGTTAGCATCAAGAACAGGTAGGCAACATGAGCTTCAACAGACAGAGACAGTGATGTGGGATGTAAAGTCCAAAGTCAAGGCGGTGCTGGGGTTTATTCATCAAGTACAAACAAAGCAAAGCCTTTAAACCTCAGGCAAAACAGAAACAAAAGACCTGCTCAACTGAGCACTTACTAAACACAGGCTTTCCTTTCTAGACTCACAGGGCGACATGTATGAAGATCAGCGCGTCGGAGCGCCTGTTTTCACAGTATTTTTTGTGTAAGCTGCTCCTCATGTATGTCGGCGCCCGATGTGTGTTCATACATGCGGTGTAAAGTTCCCTGCGCCTCGCCAGTGTGTGAGGCACAGTGCGGAACTTAGGGGCAGAAGGAATGCGCCTAACATGTATTAAGTTTCTAGACAGGTTTGAAATCAGAGAAAAATCATTAAACATGTTATTGAATATCAAAAAGAGTTGTCTTTCAAATGAATGAATGAATAAAGAGAAATATCAATGGTGAATAAAATCGATTTCAATGTATAGAAAAAGTTGATCATTTAAAATGAAAGCAAATATATATAAGATCAAAAAAAAAAGAAATATCAGCTAGAAAAGGTCTTAAAAAAAGGGAGAGAATTCAACTAATTTAACATTAAATAAGCCAATTCTGATGTTGTACTGATGTAGTCCCCACAGTCCCCACCACCCTCCCCTACCCTTGCAAACTGCTCTTCCCCCTTAACTTGCTTCCCCACGACATGACAAGCTCTCCTCTTTACTGTCCAAATCCAACCTCACTACCTGTAGTCTTGATCCATTGCCATCCCACCTCATCCCTAACCTCAGTGCTTCTATCATCCCAGCCCTCAACCATCTCTTAAACCCTATCACTAACCTCTGGCATCTTCCCTTCCGCCTTTAAACATGCTACTATCATTTCCAATCCTTAAAAAAACAACCCTTGACCCTCCTCTCTGTCAACTATCGTCCCATCTCACTGCTCCCTTTTGCTTCCAAACTCCTCGAGCAGCACGTCTATCCTTCAGCTGTCCTCCAACCTCTCCTCAACTCTCTTCTTGACCCACTACAACTGGTTTCCGACCCCATCACTCTCCCGAAAACCGCCCTAAACAAAGTCACTAATGATTTAGTAACTGCTAAAGCCTCATGCCACTACTCTGTGCTCCTCTCTTGGGACCGTCCTCTGCCTTTGACATTGTGACCATTCCATCCAGTACAAATCATCTCCTCCCTCGGCCACACGGACTTGGCTCTTTCCCTGGATTCCTCGTACCTCACTGATCGGACCTTCAGCGTCTCTCTTTTTTCGCTCTACCTCCTCCCCCCGACCTCTCTTTTTGGGTGTCCCTCGGGGGGTCATTTCCTGGGTCTTTACTCTTCTCTCTTTACACTCTTGGAATTGGTCAGCTCATAGCATCACAGGCTTTCTTTAACCACCTATATGCTGATGATACCCAAACTCTACATCTCCAGCCCAGATGTCACTTCTCTACTGTCCCGGATCCCAGACTGTCTGTCTTCCATCTCCTCCTTCTTCTCATTATGTCTCCTAAAACTAAATATGGAGAAAACAGAACTCATCATCATCCCCTGCCCCTGATCTCTCTATCTCAGTCAACGGCTCTACAGTCTCACCTGTTCCGCAAGTCCGCTGCCTTGGGGTAATCCTAGACTCCGCTCTACCTTTCAAACCACACATCAACCCTCACCTCTGCCTGCCGCCTCCACCGGAAAAAACATCTCTCGCATCCGCTCATTCCTCAAACTATGAAATACAAAAAATGCTGGTCCTTTGCCTTGTCATCTCCCGCAAAAGACTACGGGCAACATCCTTCTCTGTGGCCTCCCAGCTAACACCTCGCTCCCCTCCAATCCATCCTTACCTCTGCTGCCCGTCTTATCCACCTCTCTCCTCGCTACGCCCCTGCCTCTCCTCTCTGCCAATCCCTTCACTGGCTTCCCATTGCCCAGCGAATTCACTTCAAGCTACTAACCATGACCTACAAGGTTCTCCATGACCTCTCCCCTCCATAAATCTCTCCCCTAATTTCCAAATATCTCCAATCACGAAATCTCGCTCCTCTCAGGACCTTCTCCTCTGTTTCCCTTATCACTCCCCCACAAAAACCGTCCCCAAAAGGGTCTTCTCCCGTGCTTCACCCACACCCCTGGAACTCACTGCCCCAATACATTCAGACTCTCCTCCACTTTCACCAGCTTCAAAATGCAACCTGAAAACCCATTTCTTCAGGCTTGTCTATACCTACACTAACCTTGTTGTCACTACTTCCTCCACAAACATGTCTGCCCCTCACCTCCTATCTCTGTCCCCCTCCTTGTAGATTGTTAGCCCTCACGGGCAGGGTCCTCTCTCCCACTGTCGTGCCAATTGTCATTATCACTTATCATTGTACCCGTTTGACTTCTGTTATCTTATGTTATGTATGTAACCCCCTCAAATGTACAGCGTGCTGGAATCAATGGCGCTTTAAAATACTTAATAATAATAATAATAATAATAATGTAAATTTTGCTCCTTTTTTAATAAAAAATTAAGATGTATTTGTTCTTTTTTCACCTTTTATTCTATTTAGTATCTACAGCAAGAGCCAGCAAGAGCCAGCACAGCACAGGTCTTGCTGGGACCTGTGGTCCTCCAAGTAGGATTTCAATTGTTCCCTGGGCTTCGTTCTGGACGTAAATACATCACCAACTGTGCCTAAAATAATGAACTATTAGCTTACAATTGATTCCAATGGAAAATCCGGATGTAATACATGTATCTTCCCACATACTCCCTAAGGGCGCATAGGAGAGTATTTTAGGGTAAATAAAGGGAAATAAAGCCATTAGATAGTTGTCAGCTGCATCAGGCAGTTGACACATATTTATGTTAGTATGGCTGTTCCAGTTAGCTCCGGGCCGACTCTTCTTGGGAGAAGCCAAAGTGTTGGGTGGATGCCGACTCCCCATGTTCAATGCCAGGATTTACTTGGCCTATTTAAAGTCGGCAAGTCAGCTGACTAGGTGAGGCTTCAAATCTGGTCTTGGCATTTGGACTGGAGAAGCTACATATACAAAACTCCATTTTAGCTAAAAGGTGTTAGTGAGAAAACTACCGCTGCAAAGTAAGTGCTCAGACGAGCAGGAGTTTTGTCTTTTTTGTTTCTCGTTTGTGCCTGTTATTTCTGCATATGTTTGTTTTTCTAAATATATGAAACAACCTATTTTGCACCCCAGACTGCCTCTGTCTCTATGCCTAATGGAGTTATGCTAAGATCCTGGAGATGTAAACACTCACAATATATATAAATGCAAAACATCAATTAAAATAAATATCCACACTTACATAAATAGGCCATAATATGTAAACCAAGACACAGCAACGGATCTGTAAATGGAAAAAAATTAAAAAGGTAATAGGTCATAGTCCCAAATTACGCATAAAGTATAGAAACATATTGGGGACAATTATGCTGATTGGGACTGAGAGCACATGTAGGCAATTGTAAATGTAGACTTTTACCAAATACATTGCTTTTCTGAGTTTGCTTCCTTTCAGAGTTAGGAGTAGATCTTTTCTCCTGTCTTGCACAAAAGTTTCCCTAATTACTGGCAACCTCTCTCTGATCTTACATGCTGTAGCAGTGGTCAGGATGGTGACATCACTCCCTGCTGTGTTCCTTATCTTCAAATACAGGAGATTGTTTACATTACTTAGTGACAAGCTTTAACCCTCTAGAGCTCTTTAGCCTTGTGTACTACAGTTTACAAACCTCCTGTGCTTATGCCACTGTAACAGGATCAGCTAGGAATAGCAGAGTTGAAATGCCAATCACTGTTTTCAAACCATCCACACCTGACCAGAAAGTTAGAGCCTGAAGCTGCCTGATAGATGTAAGGGTTATGCACATTTTCAAATGCTCCATTAGATGAGGTGAGTACACAAAGTATTTCGGTAGGACTCAGCATTTTCAGTCATCATATGGACAGTTTATTGATTTCACATGACACTTTATTTTCTCTATGGTAATGCTGCAGATGAATTGGACACTTTCTGCTAGGTACTGCTGCAGATTTCAACTGATCGCTGTAGGTCCTAAATGCGGAACACCCTGTGGTTGGCTTATTTCCGATAAAATATTTGAACTAAAAAAAAATTTCAAAGCAAAAAACACCTTGGATTTTTCTTAATGTATCTAAGGAAGACAGAAAACAATAATAATTACCCAAATTATGTTTTGCACAACATTTATCTGTGGCTAAATCAGTCATTGGAAATTGTCCATGCATTTGGCCTCAGTTATGAAGCTTTTTTTAAGTAAGAATCAGTGTCTATCAGTACAATAATTGAGATTTATCAAATATAGTGCAAAGTGAAGCAGTAACATACAGAAGCTTATAGGCACAGAGATTATACGTAGGCAAGGCACATTTTTATGACCAAAAGCTAATATTCAGAGTGATCACATGTGTAGTACAGGCAACAGCTAGATGGGCTGGGAATTACTCAGTAAGGTCCTGGTAGGTTGTTACAGGTATCCGAAGCCATGCTGACTGCAGTGTACACCCCAGGAGAGACAATCAGCATGTATGGGTGTACATGATCTGTAAGGATGGATTGATATCCACATCGACTGAGAGTCCCTTCCACATGGAGGATTGGCCCAGGAAATGAAATAATAACATTCCCTAGACCATGTTACTGTCACTACCAGTTTGTTTTCTTCCAGCAAGACTGGAAGGCTTGAGAAAAGCTCAGTGTTGAGCTGAAATGTTGCACTGTTGGGTGAAATAAAGACCGCTTGAAGTTGAAGTGCTGTGTGGATTTAGCTTGGATTTGGCTTGGCCCGTGGACTGGGTTTCGACTTGCACTCTCAATATTGGTTGCCGGTGCTGCTCACTTCATGTATTATCTCTGATGTTTTTTGCCTGACCTGCTAACATCCATCCATGTGACACAGCTGAAATTGTTACTAACGGAGAAGGCAACCTTTTGCCACCAGTAGAGATCCAATTCTGATACCACTGTGAAAATTGATGCCTTCTCTGCGGAAGCAACTTGGTTAGCCAAGGTGCAGTGACTGTTTGTCTGCTTCGGAGTCCCGTACTCAGTTAGGTTCACTGAACTGTTGTTTTAGACACATGTCTGGTAGCCCTCTGGTTCATTTTGGTAGTGAGTTGTTTCGCTCTAGCATGTTGGTCCTCTCTCCCACATCTTCATAGCTGACATTCACCTCTCACATCAATGATGTGTGCCACTGTACAATTTTGATGTTGCTTATTTGCAATGGTGCCATTTGTCCACTCACAGTACCTGAACAGCTCACAAACTGCACAGTTTCAGAAATACTGCCCCTCTCAGGCCAAAGTCAATAATTATCTTGTTTTGCAACTCTGATAAATCAATCATTTAGCCCATGACAACAATGAGGAATATGTCTGCAGACTATCACACACTTTATATACTCACCATGCCAGTTCAGGGCACTTGACTCCTATATGAGCTACATGCTGCCAACATCAAAAGTGTGAAGTGGTTCCAATACTGTGACTCCACACTTGTATGTTCCAAAGAATCTCTGAAGAATAGAAAGGAGAATCTGTTTGGTGTGTAGCTGTGGACAACTACTCTGATTTTCCTTTGTAATATTTTTTTATAAATCTCTCCCAGTGCTCAAGAGGAATAATTACGACTAAGGAATGAGATAGATGAAGAAAATTGTCAACACAATGTACTAGATTAGAATTCAAAGAGATAAGGAGCCATCCTGCATATGGAAATATTCTGATCAACGGCGTTGCATATTTCTACTGAGTACTTCACTATACCCAAGACAGGATGGGAGGACTGATTAAATAAATAAATTGCACGTCACATGTCTGCATGCTTTGGTGGAGATTTCAGTGACATTTCAGTTAATTGTGACTGAAAAAAGTCTCTCGCTTCTCCATCACGATTCTTAAAAACTTCAAATATGACCTTGAGAAAATCAAGAATTTATAAGTCCAGTGCGTAAAAGAGACAAAAGAGCTGGAAGCCAAAATAGAACATCTGGTCACTTGTAGTGAACTTGTGTCAGAGAAGAAAGTAAATCTGACAATCTAATCTAAAGCATCAAATAGAGCGAGGGATGCAGTTAAATGAAGAGAAAGTAACATCAGCGTTCTGTCTGTAAACCATTTATAAAATATGCAGAACAATCACTTTGAACGTGTAAAGGATTCATCATCTTGTTTCAATTTTAACATCAAACTGTAGACATGAAAATATATGTTCTTGGTATTGAATATTTCTTCCCTAACTATCTAGTATTGGATTGTACCTTATAGTATTGTGCCATAAAGAGAACTGCCATAAAGAGCTGTACTGAAATTAGTTTCTTTGAAATTCTGATTAATATTGTAGACTGAGAGAAGTATGACACGACTGCTGCCAGGCTTCATCGACAAGACTGCTGCCAGGCTAAGAGGGACAGTATTTTAGGATGGTCTCAGAACACAGTGCCTAATGACAAAACTCTTTACATGGGGCAGCCCTTTGCCTCTTATTACTCAGATTTTTTTATGAAATTGATGCTGTAGACAGAGTCGGAGTGTGGTGTCTGGGGCCTACCAGTAAAGCTGATTCTTGAGGTCCATCCTATAGCTGCTGTACAAGACTTCACTTACAGCTAATTTCCCCTGCACTCTGCCTCTTGGGTTCTACTCCCCTCTTGGCCAGTCCACGCCTGGCTGTAGAGACTTAGTATGATTGTCAGTCCTTAATGCCTTGGAAGTTTGGGCTTTTGGTGAGGAGTCAACAATCTGAAGAAGAAAGAAGAAGAAGAAGAAGAAAAACAAAAAACAAATCCTTAATAGTTCAGTTAGACATTAAGCCTAAATTCTTTCTCTAAGTGGGTGTTCACACAGCGTATTAGCAAGGTGTATTTTGGGGGTAATTGCACTGCAATACTCCCAAAGTATGCCCCGCAAATACGGTACAATCATAGCACTCATTGAGTGCTATGATTTTGCAGTGTATTACCCAGGAAAGAGAGGGACCAGGGCGCTTTAGAAGTACACGCTGGCCAGCGCATACTTCTAAAACAGCAGGCGAATAGTGGCGCGCAAAGTATGCACCACTATACATCATGTGAACATACCCTAACTGTAACCGTCCCCCTAACCCTAAGTCAGAGTAAGAATTGTTTGGGGAGTTCTATGGGGTTAACCCACTGGTCCAGCAACGAAGAAAACCACCTGTTGTAGCCTATCATCTGGTCTGACATCTCATATGACTTCACTCCCGGGGCCTATGTTGAAGTAACTAGAAGTGACATCAGATGGTACATCGATTGAGGAGATAGGCTGCAACAGAAGGGTTACATTGCTGGTAAGTTAGCTCTCTAATATCCATAAAACAACTCTAACCCTAACTTAGTGCTAGGATTACAGTCTATTTTTTGGTGATTTTCACCAAAATTGATTTGGACCTATCTAAACTGAAGCACTCAGATTCTGGTTGAACATTCAACATGAATCCTTAAATAAATTAAATATAATCTTTACATATGATCTAACTAAATTTGTATTATTGTGGGAAAATATGAGAAGATTTAGTTTGTCAGTAAGTATATTAAAAGGGTTTTGCCACGATCTAATGTTGACGTGGTAGCCTCAAAAATGGGTATTTAATCACTTCTAAATATATGTCATAAAAAAATGAAGCCTGTAAGATCTACAGCCTGACTAAGATGCCCTTGGTTTCCTGACAGTTTACATTAGACAGGACCAGGAGCTGACAGGAGCTGATCTGGCCACACTTGCGTTGTTTACACTTCTTATCTGATGGCAGGGAACATGAAGGGCTTTGAAGGGACTGGGGAGAAAGATCTTGTATCTTTTGTATAGAGAATCCACTGGTTGTAATGTAATTCTCAGAGTAAACATCCAGACACTCCCTAGCTCTCTGCTCAGTCCTCCTCCCTCTCCCCCCTGCAGCGTTTCTGAAGAAGGAATGAAAGAAGACTGCCTGCTGAGCTTATCTTTTCTCCTGAGCAAATAAGAGGGAGAAATAAAATGCATATAGCGTGTGCACAATACAGTTCTCCTCTGTGGATTAGCAAAACAATTTTTGCTCAACTACAGAGACTGAGTATCAGGAACGTGCATTGGAGGTGGAGTGATGACATCACAGAGGAGGTACTTGTTTTTTTAAACATAGAAACACAACGTCCCTTTTTTCAGACCTCAAGAGGGGAGTATCAGCCTGTTAGGTAAGGAACTTACTCCTTGGCAAAACCCCTTTAAGTCTTTTAATTAGTGGTGTAACTAGAGTTCAGACGGCAATATAAGAATAGAGATGAGCATCTACCCCCTGAAACTGCAGCATAAGTAGCTATAGCAGAAGGCCCACATAGTGATTGCTAACAGACATTCATTAACTTGTTTTTCCATACACAATGGTACAATGTTCTGGCTCCTGAGTGGGCTCCTTTATCTTCTTGGTCTCATAGCAGCTTTTATGGCCTCTGAGGCTATTGTTATATCCACACTAATAATGTTAATGCCTCAGAATTGCCATAAGAAAAATGAAGGGATAGAACTTTTGATGTCATAAACATTTAGGACCAAATCTTCTCGTAGGCACAAAAGGCCCATTACCATAAGTACTCAACACTAAGGGCCACATGTATGAACCTGTTTAGGTCTAAAACTCACTTTTTTGCCCATAGGTTACTATAGGCAAAAGAGTGAATTTTTACCTAAACAGTTTCATACATGTGGCCCTAAGTATGCCAACTTTTGAAAATTGCCTTTATGTAGATTCGTGCATAGTAGAATTTTTACTAACTACTCCCCTATAACACACCACACCATTTACAGGCCACAACTCTAACCTCACATCAATTGCCACATTCCTGCCACTTAAAAATAAATACTTTAAAAAATTACATTTTTATTTCACGATATTCTAAGAGCCATAATTTTTTATTTATTTGCTAACTGAGTTGTGTTAGGCCTTATTTGTGGGATAAGTTGATGTTTTCATTGGTAACATTTTGGGATACATTAGAGTTTTGATAAATTATTTTTTTTGTGTGTGGCATATTATGGTGTTTTTTTGTTTTTTTTATGATTACTGTTATGGGGCTAGACTACAGGATCAATTAATTGTTATTCTTGCACATAGAAACACAGCACTGTGCCTTTAGCAGGGCCTAATAGGTTTCTGTATATGGCAGACCCAGAGACTATTAATCGGTCTTGTTCTGCCATGGCAATAATTGGTACCATGCGATCACAATGTGGAGCTGCAGATGGTTTTTAGAGGCAGTTCCCTCCCTCTGTCAACTACCTAGATGCTGCAGACACTATTGACTGTGGAGTACAGGGGGTTAAACAATTGAAATTGAAGCTGGCTGTGAATCCTGGATGTTGCACTGTATACTACATTTGGCTCCTACTGTGGATGGTGCAAAGACAGCTTCTGAACCTGGAAGATTTGCAAGCCCTCCTGGGAGCCCTGGAACTCCCCTTTTTTAGGAGCTTCCCAGATGTTCCAGAAGAGTTGGCAAGTATTATTTATAGTTAATGCAGTGGAAGTTACCAGTGTTACCAGTGAGCATTGAGTGTGCCTACAGGCTCTTCAGATTTTGCACTATGAACATTTGTTGAGAAGTACTCAAACAGAAGACAGATTTTTCTGGAGAAATACCAGTGCTATTACTACCAATGATTTAAATCACCTTCACAATGCCTATCATTATAATTAATAATAAAATAATCATGACAAAACTATTCATTCTTTTTGAAAATGGCAGCTCATGGCAAAAGAATTGTGATCAAAGCAAAATGTTACTTTTTTTACGTAGACCTGGAAAAAAATGTGACTTGCATGCTTCATTCCATAGAGTCAATATTGATAATAGATGAAAGATTAAAAATTGTGTTTTTTATGAACTAAACAATAAAGTTACTATTTTAATATCAAAGTTTGAAAACTATCATTTATCATGAGAAAACATAAGATAAGAATCTGTCATTTGCAGAAAAGTTTGTGAAAGCCGTCTACCCTTAGGATATTTAATGTGTAACTTAGATAAAAAATGTATTTCAACTTTATATGAGACATCTGTCTGAGTTTTTGTATTTGATAAATTAGTGGGATGTAGTCATTTACTTATTTGTACTAGCATTGTAGAATTCCAAGCAAGGGAAAATACCGGTTGCTGAGGAGAATGCAGGTACCATTTTAGAGGGTTCAAAAGAGATCTGAATTATGTTACTGACAAGGTCGGACTGGCATAGCAGAATACCAGATGTTCCTCCAGTGATTCCTACCTCTCACACAATTACTGGCCTCAAAGGTCCTGCAGAAAGCAACACCAGTTGGTGCAAATATTGGAGCTACTTATTTTCACTTGAAGGGAATGTGTCACCAAAAATGACTTATTGTTTAACTCACATTTTTATGTTCAACGCATTTTGTAAGAATTTTTGGTTATGTATTTTTTTTTAAATTTTCCATATCACTTTCAATATTTTTTAATAATTCTTAAGTCCTGCAGTTTTAACTTTGGCCACTAAGCCTAATAATAGTCTGACACTTACAGTTCTGTAAAGAAAGATTATAAGTTGTCTGCTCATTATCAGCACAAAGAGGGTCAAGCTGAAAGGAAACACCAGTGTGAATAGATAACACAGGATCCACCAGTCACAAAAGGAGATAGTCACAGTTCACCCTTTAACCTCCCTGCACACTGATTTCTTTCCAGGTCACAGAGCATGACTAGAAAACTCTCCTAGAGAAATCAATGGGAGTGAGTCAGTCATAAGTCTTTAATGTGCATGAAGCTACTGTAAAGCATCTCTCTGACTGCTGTTAAAGCAGTGCAAACAAGGCCTAGTGGCCAAAGTAAAAACTGCAAGACTTAAGAATTATTAAAAAATATTGAAAGTGATATGAAAAATTAAAAAAACAACCAAAAATTCCTAAAAAAGGTGTTTCACATAAAAACTGGGACTTAAAGGGGATTTGCCACCAGACCAAGTACTGACCTCCGTTCAGTATGAGTGCAAGATGTCAACAAATCACAGAGTCATGAAGCTGCAGTGGAGAGAGGGAGCGGGGAGGGGGGGAGTGAGGAATCCAAAGGGAGCGTCTCAAAACCTAAGTGAACTAATAAACAGTACAACAGTGGATTCAATACAGCAAGACACAGAGCCTCAGACGGCACTGTCAGGAGGAGCCTTATCTGCTAAGCAGCTAATGTAATGTAAACAAATCACACAGCAAGAGACAGAGCTGCACACAGACACACACAGCCAGAGCACAGAGCTGCATAAGGGGATCCTGTGACATGTTCACTCAAATAATCAAACTATAACTTGTGAATTCTGTATACAAAAGAGAACACCTATTCTAAACAGCAGATTGATAGCTTCTTCATCAGATAAAGCAGGGATCTAATAACACTACAGCTAGTTATTCTGTATACAAAAGAAAACATATTGATACCTGGTGCCTTAAAAGACCATTCATTCTGCCTGTCATCAGATAAGAAGTGATTCACGCAAGCGCGGTCTTTCAGCTCCTGGGTCGTGACTAGGGGAAGCTTTGTGGTAATCAAGGGGGGTTGAGAAATGCTGTAGCTCTCAGAGTTTTCACTTTTTTTAATCACATATATTTAGAAAAGTGATTAAATACCCATTTTGGAGGTTCCCACGTCAACATTACATGGTGGCAAAACCCCTTTAAACAATGACTCATTTTTTGATGACACATTCCCTTTAAGGGTTGATTCATGTTTTTGACCTTATTAATGAAACAATAGCGTGTACAATTATAAAAATAAAATTTTCAGTTCAATTTAAAGTATTGTCGTCTTCCTACAGATATATACAATCATTTCTGTAGTGTCTATGGTACTGTGCATTGCAAAGATTCAACGGGTTAGGAAAAAACTAGCCACTATTATACTCCTGGAGGTAATGTTTTTTGATTGAGTTCATCAAGGCTTTCAAATTACCAATTTTTTTCAGTGACAATATAGGTAAAATGTGAGTCTGAGATTGTATTGTTACCTGTAATTAGAAGTCAACATAATCTAGCGAATGGGGCAAACACAGCTAGTGAGCTCAGTCATCCATGCTTAAAGGTCTAATCTTTTCTCAAGCAACAGGCTTGGGAAGTAAGTACATTTTTGTAAATCAATTATAGATACATTTTTTTTTTAAACAAATCCTATATGGACACCACAATAACTCTCAATAAAGGTCATTGGATAGTTGCTTCATGCCAGGTGATAAGCATGTTGGAAAAGGAAATGTTTTAAAATATACTTGAAGATTTGAAAACAGAAATGAAAGAGGCATTCTCACTACAAAGATCAACTTTCAACATGAAGGGACTGTTAAATGATGACTTTTTCTAAATACATTGGTCATGAGATAAAAGACATTGTATGTGCTCTGAGTGGACACAGGTTCCTATGGCTACCTGGTTACCTGACCATAACTCTGTTACCTGATTAGAGCAGAGAGCTTAGAGAAGGGAGTGACGTCACCCTATGGAAGGACAAAGCTAATTTCTTGAGTCCAGAGAAAACTAATTATCTCTAAAAAGATTAAAGATAAGCCATTGTTTTCAGTCCTCACAGCACAGGCATCTTGTGTTTACTGTAGAGGTAACATCTTCTGCACTTGTCAGTGTAACTGCTCAGCTACTTACATAGATGCTAGATATGCTAATCACTGCTATAGAACCACCCACAGTCTGAGAGTGAGTGTAAAACTGCTTGTGACTCGATAAAACAGCCTAATGAGAAACCCCCTTTAATAGCATTTGAAAAATATTTTGAAACATGAGATCTTAACACCAGAATCTGAGAGAAGAAGGTCACGGTCAGAGTTGATGTTGCATGTACAGTGGTATCTAAAACTAGTGAATAAATGTACAGCAGAAAAATCTAACAGATTTGTATTTCATGATTTCTATATTTCTGTGGCACAAATACAGGACAGTGGCATTAGAGCAAAACCTTAGCTGAGAGGAAGAGATTACAATAGATTACAACCGTAAACATCTGGTAATCCACAGAGAAGAATGTTGCATCGATTTAAGGCACATGACACGGAATCAAATTTTGGCTCTATTATGCATGAGGAATGGATAGATGGAAGAAATATTAAGCTGGGGGGTATAGGTGCATAGTTTTAAAGCAGGAACAGAGTGAGCGTACTATTTAGTAAGGCATAAGGGATTGGTTGTGTTATTTCATGTCGAAATAACACAGTACGTGTCATTTTAACGGCTGGAACTTCTTATTTTGTTGGGTTATCAACATAATTTTACTGTGCTAAATTTTTTAACAGTGCCTCTTTCTCTTTCAGTATACTTACAGTTAGTAAAAATAGGGGGGGAAAAAACAGAACACTTCCGATTTGGGTCCATTGGGTTTGGGCGAGCAACCTGGAGATGATTCGTGGGAGAGATGTTTCTGGGAATGGGACATTGCCATAGTCTTTTTCTATATGTAAAGCTGAAAGAGCAGTCTTCACTGCTTTTATCTGCTCTGTTGGGTCCCCAGTTTACTCTAAGGCTATGTCTACATGGCAGTGGACAAAAAAATTACCTGAGAACCAAATACTTAAAACGTTCATGAAACTGAGCTTTTTGTCCACTGCCTGTCAGAAGCTGCTGAAAAAGTCTGTTTTTTGGCGTGTTTTTGCCGCTTTTTTTGCAGAAATGCACAGCATTAGATTTGATGTGTATTTCTGAAAAAAAGTGGCAAAAAACATCTGGCGCTTTACATAGATTCCAATAGTAAATTTTCTGCCCTGCTCAGTCATTTTTTTTGCAACATGTTCCAAAAAACTACCAGTAAATAAAACAAGCATAAAAAAGACGTTCTGTGGAGACAATAGAACATTTTTACTGTACAAGTCTATGGGACCTCATTTCAGTCGTTTTTTCAATGCTGTAAAAAACTGACGTTTTGTGTTTAGAGGAGACATACACTAACAGCTTAGCACTCAACTTCAGCTTTTGCATTAAACTTGCACCATTGTTGTGCGCTAAGAACTAACACTACCTGCTGATAGTATATGGTGGACCATCACTGACAAGGTTATAGGTTAATAAGAGAAAGAACTGAGACTTTAAGGACAAAAATAAAGACGATGAATAATGGAGGAGAACCATTTTGGATGGTACTAAAGGTCCTGTCTTGCAGAACTGCTGGGAGGCGGGGAACCAAGCATCTTTTCAAAATTTCAGACTACACGAGTCTTCTGGTAGTCATAACCCGGCATTTAAGACTAAAGAAAATAGATGAAAGGCATTAAAGGGGTTTTGCCAGGAAGTAAAATTGATGTGGGAAGTTTGAAAATTAAATAGTAAACATTTTCACCATTCATTATTATTAAAAATTCTGCACCATTTTTGTTTTACCTGCTCCTTTAGTGATCCATTGTTTACAGCTCATTTCCAGGGGATACGACCAGGGCTGTGAGCTCTTCAGTCCTGGTCGCACATGCTCAGACATCACCTCTCTTCTCAGACAGCTACTGAGTGTTCAAACCCCGGGTACTGTCATTCTACTCCTGTCCTTTGGACTAGTTAGTAATAAGTCAAACAGTGCAAATAAAAAAGAGAAACCTCAATCAGGTTTGTGCATTGATAAAGAGGAAAAAAAATCCACAGGTTAAGTTCCTGCAGGGATTTGAACCAAGGACCCTTGTGCTGTAAAGCAAAAATGTTACCTCTGAGCTACAGTGTAGCTACTTACAATTCTATACATAAACAGACCTTTCTTTCACTAGAGAGAGGAAAGGCCTGGTGATGTCATCCTGCTGAGTCACATGATTTGCAATTCAAAGAAATCACACACGCCCCCTTCTGAGCACACAGAGCGGAAGAGCTGGATGCAGGAGGTATGAAATAAGATCGTGGCAAAAGCCCTTTAAACACATGTCTACTTCTATCTCAGTTTTAGCAGATATCTATGTTCTTCATGATATAACAATTCTGGAGCATATTTTCTTATAATACTAAAGTCCATCAATGTTTGATTGGTTTGGGGTCTGTCCAAGTCCTGGAAACATGGGGATGTAGAACTCACAAGTGTGGTTCATCCCCTGTATTGAAAGATAGTCCCAAAAATGTTCCCTCTGATTGGTCAAACTTTTTGAAGTGAGGACAAATCACTGGAAATTTGGTTCTATGGAATGTTGTCGAAAAGATAACCATAAAACTAGACTATCTGCAAAGACATTATCATTACTTCTAAAACATAACCTTTTCTGAAAACTTTATAACATACCCAAATCAAAAATCCCAAATAAATATATTATTCAATAAAGAACCTAGTAAGTCATTGCCATATGTTGCTACTTAATTGAGACAGATTACTCACTACCAAAGCTCTTCCGTTTCATAAAGTCCCATTCCAAATCATCTTGAGTCAACTTTGTAAATTGACAATTTAGTACTAAATTTGTAACAGAAATGACAGAAGAATCACACAACATAGAGCTCTGCAGAAAGATGCCCCAGAATGGTCATTTCATGGGAAATACTAGTATTTACCAAAACAGACATGCTAGGAGATCCCAACGGCCCTTTTGAACTCAAGATACTGATTTACATGTTCATATTCCAGTATTTGGAGTCTGTTAGGAAATTAATGAACAATATGTTAAACCCTATAATCCCCAGAAAGTATTTTCAACTGTTTTACAACTTTCAGTATAAAACAGAAAATAATCTATAAGCCAGCTGTCTAGGTCTAAGAAATTCTTTGTTCCCCATAAAATCCAATCAGAGCTCCCGTTTCACTTCATATATTGCTCTGGAAAAATTAAAGGGGAGCTCTGATTGGTTGCTATGTGCAACAAAGACCTAGACAGTTTTCATACATGTCCCCCTTATTAAGTTTTCTTTCAGTAGGTTAGAAAGCAAGATGGGTAAATTTCAGGATGGAACTTATATGTGTTCACAAATATACAAACTCTGCTTCCTGTTAACACAGCAAACATGGAAAGCTGCAGAGATACAATGGAAACACACCCGGCTGGGTTATTACAATGCCAGCACACTAAGTGATTACTGCTCTGAAGTCAGTATAACTGCCAAATTCCGGAGCAATCGAAATATATGTTAAACTAATTCAGACAGACCAAAATGTTTCAGATTGCAGCAGTCTAACCAAGAAAGTACCTGACCGTGAACCAAGAGAGTCTTACCATACTCTGTAATGCAGGCTCTGATTTCATCAAACACACACTTTTTGGAATGTGGGAGAAAAATTAAGCGAGGATAAAGTTACTAGAAAATAAAAGAGTCTATGACGTGGAAGAGTAAACGGAGAACAGTAACTGGGACCATTAGGATCTTCCTGTCTTCTAACAGTATGAATCCAGACAGCATATCACAGACACATCTAAGGGACCTTGCCAACTACTACAGCTTCATAACCATCTTTCAAGAAACCACTACTGCTGAAAACTCCTACATTGGCAATCATTACTATGGCTTAGTGGGTAGTGAAGACAGACACCTCAACCTAACTGGCAAACAAACAGCATTAAAGTAATTCTGTACTTTGGGGAAAAAAAAGGCCTGGATAAGCGGAAGATAAATAACACGTAGGTGTCTTAAATCACTCTGAATCATAGTTCAGGCAAACCGAAGTACAAGGGAACTGTTAGATTTAAAGGGAATGTGTCATCAAAAATTACTTATTGTTTAACTCACATTTTTATGTTCAACACATTTCCATATTATTAATTTTATTAATTTTCCATATCACTTTCAATATTTTTTAATAATTCTTAAGCCCTGCAGTTTTCACTTTGGCCACTAAGCCTAATAATAGTCTCATGCTTCCTGTTCTGTACAGAAAGATTCTCAGTTGTCTGCTCATTATCAGCATCAAACTGAAAGGAGCACCAGTGTGAATAGATAACACAGGATCCACCAGTCACAAGAGGAGATAGTCACAGTTGACCCTTTCACCTCCCTGCACACTGATTTCTTCCCAGGTCACAAAGCATGACTAGAAAACTCTTCTATAGAAGTGAATGGGACTGAGTCAGTCTTAAGTCTCCTATGTGCATGAAGCTACTGTAAAGCATCTCTCTGACTGCTGTTAAAGCAGTGCAAACAAGGCCTAGTGGCCAAAGTGAAAACTGTGAAACTTAAGAATTATTATTGAGTGATATGAAGAAAAAAAAATCCTAAAAAATGTGTTTAACATAAAAATGGGACTTAAATAATGACTCATTTTATGATGACACATTCCCTTTATGTACTGTCATGAAAATGATCATTGTCTATACCAGAGATGAAGCTCATTGGCTGCAATGCAAAATCTCTAGCCGGACCCCAACTTGCCCTGTGTGATTTATAATACTTGTATCTTTTTAATTGGCAAAGGGACCTTTGAGCTCCACGAGTACCTGCGCATGGGTAAAACTGCCACAACTTCACTCCTGTTAGATAACCCCTGTCCTGTGCATCAGTGGTGTTGGAAAAGTTTGGCTAGAGCTATTAATCACCACTTAGCCTCCCAGTGTGTACATTCTCAACCCAATGTATTCATATTCTACCATCAGAGGGTATTAGAATTCCTTTACCACATGGCACTTACAAAACATGAATATCTGTAGTATTAGATGTTTGACAATTTGGTTGACAAGCATAATGTATTCCAAGCACACATCTTGTCTTTGAAACTACCCTTAAAGATATCCTCATGTTTTTTTTCTGGAAATGGTTGGTAAAATCTGAAAATATCACGGTGTGATCAAGAGGGGTTATGTATTTTACTCACATTATAATTTCAGCTTTTATTTGCAGCCACACTGATAATTACATCTAAGGCATCGGACAATTTCAAGTAAGACATTAACCCCTTTAAGGACCTGGCGGGTTTTTTTTGGTGACACGTTCGTTTTTCCCTCCTCGCCTTCTGAAAGCCATAACTTTTTTATTTTTCCACCTACATAGACACATGAGGGCTTTTATTTTGCGGGACAAGATTTACTTTCTAATGGTATTATTCACTATACTATAGAATATACTGGGAAACCGCAAAAAAATTCCAAGTGGGACAAATTGTGAAAAAAAAATTATTTTCGCCCTGCTTGCGGGGGTTTTGTTTTTACGGCGTTCAATCTTCAGTAAATATAATATGTTATCTGTATTCTACAGGTTTTTACACATCCGGCAATACCAAACATGTAGGGTTTCCGTTATGTTTTGGTACGGTAAAAAAATTCCAAACATTTTCTATTTTTGAAATTTGCGCCACGACGCCATTTTGTGTGACCAATAACTTTTTTGTACTAATACCTACGGACGGCAGTGAGGGGGCATTTTTTGCGGGCTGAAGTTTACTTTTTATTACTAGCAGTTTGGAATGCATGCGACTTTTTTGATCATTTTTATTCCATTTTTTGATTGACGTAAAATGACCAAAAAACGCAATTTTGGCGTTTGGAATTTTTTTCTTCTACAGTGTTCAGCGTACGGGATAAATGATGTTATATTTTTATAGATCGGACTTTTTCGGACGCGGCGATACCAAATATGTGTAACTTTTTTATTATTTTAATGATTTTATTTGTAAAATGGGGAAAGGGGGTGATTTGAACTTTTAATACCTTTTTTTTTTTTTTGTACTTTAAAACTTTATTTATTTTTTTTACTGTAACATTTAGTCCCCCTATGGTGCTTGACCACTAGGGGGCGGGATTGTTAATACAAACTAATGCATTGCATTGGCAATGCATTAGGGTGTACAAAGATGGCGGTTTCCCCACTTCCTGTCTGCGGACGGAAGTGGGGCAAACCAGCCAGGGTAAGTGACGGGAGCCTTCACAGGGCTCCCCACCACCGTATTCGGTCGTCAGATCGGCGCAGCATAGCTGCGCTGATGCCGATAACCGAAACGATCGGTGCGCCGCACCGATCAGCGTTTATTCAGACGCCGCGGCCATCTTTGCTGCAGTGTCTGATGGGTTAAATAGTGCCAGCGGGCGGAGCAACCCACCGGCGCTGTTACTGCCGGTTGTTAGCTGCGATTAGCCGCTAACACCCGGCGGCTGTGCGGGGGGGTTGCAGAGCGATCCCCTTGCAAAGCCCCTGAGCGGCCCTGGGACGTACTCATACGCCCAGAGTCGTTAAGGGGTTAAGGGCATTGCAGTGTTGCCAACATCAGGACATGACTGGCACTACTACTGTCAGAGTTTCCAATTAAATAAAAAAAAGGCACTTTGGGGGTCATAAATAATTTCAGGTGGTACAATGCAAGTCATAATTCATTTCAGGGAGCAGCATGCTATGCTACAAGATGAGAACTAATAGGGGGCCCAGATGCTTGGCTACATTGGACCCTGAAATTCACAGTCGTTGTCCTAGGAAGCAGCGGTGAGCACAAAGGGTGACACGTATGATTTTTGGTGCCCAGGCACCATTTTTTTTGTGTGCATTAGTAGCATAGAATGCGCCTGAATCTATGAACCTGTTCTACTGCGGGTCATAGATTTAGCGCTTTCTAGCTAAAAAGTGACAATTCTGGCTCAGGTAAACCACTTTTGAAGTGGTTTATCTGTTCCAGCAGTAATGCGCGTGGATTTGCTGTACTGAAGCTATAAATGTGTAGCTTTGTACGGTTGTAGTGCGACACACCTCCAGCACACACACCCCCAATCTCAGGCACATTACAAGTGCTGCGGGCGCTCTGTAATGCGCCTGATATTGGAGTGCACCTGGTTAAAAATATAGCGAACAGGGCTGCTCCAGTTTTCAGGCTTAAAAGACGCCAGACTTCCGGCACAGCCCCCAAAGTCCTTACATGACAGCATTACAGATCTGTAGGTACATTGCATGGTGCCATATAGTGTACATATGTGATTCCTTATTGACTCAAGGAACAATACTGCAGAGGTACAGTACCTTGCAGGTTTTCTGTACATCAGATATCTCTGTTTGGCCTATCCAGTGGTGGAATATGTCCTTTGTGTCTGCTTTCTTGTCTGTTTAATAGAAGTTCATGCAGAGCCTTAATAAAACACATGAAGAGGATGTGTCCAAGTGTTCAATAAGTTGTTCAATAAGTCATTAGCAGTGTTGCTCTTTGAATTTGGGTTAAAGTCAAATTTCATCTGAATCAAAGCCCTTTCATTTAGTCTTGCCCAAATCTATTGTTGGTTGGCAATATTCACCAAAAAGTCAAGCATAGCCGTAATCCTAATCCTAATTTGGCGTATTGTTAGAGTATTGTCACTGGGTTTGAATGCAATAATCCAGCCCCATGGCACTGTCGCTCCAATATAACTTTTATATGAAGTTACCGTCTGTCCAACAACACATTAGGATTACCTATGTGATGTAGGGCCAGAAGTGACATAAATCGAAAGTGAAATCAGAGTGACAGCACCACAAGTAGAAATGGGAGAATTGATTCTAACGAAGTGGACTTCGTTTAGAATTTCAGGAAAACTTCGATTCTGAACGAAGTCGAAGTTTGGGGTGATTCATAGTTCATAGTTTCAAAGTTTGTAAGGCCGAAAAAAGACGAGACGTCCATCCAGTTCAGCCTGTTGTGCTAAGGTGTTGATCCAGAGGAAGGCAAAAAAACCCCAATGAGGTAGAAGCCAATTGTCCTCATTTTAGGGAAAAATTCCTTCCCGACTCCAATCTGGCAATCGGAAAAATCCCTGGATCAATGACCCCTCTCCAGAATCCTAGACACTATAACTTGTTATATTATTACGCTCCAGAAATGCATCCAAACCCTTTTTGAACTCTGTTAGTGAATTCACCATGACAAGTTCCTCTGGCAGAGAGTTCCACAGTCTCACTGCTCTTACAGTAAAGAATCCCTTTCTATGTTTATGTAGAAACTTTCGTTCCTCAAGACGTAGAGGATGCCCCCCTTGTTCTAGATACAGTCCTGGGTATAAATAAATCTTGGGAGAGATCTCTATATTGACCTTTGATGTATTTAAACATATTTATTATGTCCCCCCGAAGCCGTCTTTTCTGTAAACTAAATAACCCTAATCTTGCTAATCTTTCTGGGTACTGTAGTCGACCCAGTCCTTTTATTATTTTTGTTGCCCGCCTTTGTACCAGTTCAAGCTCTACAATGCCTTTCCTGTGCACTGGTGCCCAAAACTGTACACAATATTCCATGTGTGGTCTAACCAGTGACTTGTATAATGGGAGAATAATGTTCTCATCATGTGCCTCTATGCCCCTACTACAGCACCCCATAATCCTATGTGCCTTGGCAGCTGCTGTCTGACACTGGCTTCTACAATTTCCTTTACTGTCCACCAGGATTCCTAAGTTCTTCTCCATGTCACTTTTACCCAGCCTTTTTCCATTTAACATGTAGTCATGTAATGGATTTTTCCTCCCCATGTGCATAACCTTGCATTTATCTGTGTTAAACCTCATCTGCCATTTCCCTGCTCAGGCCTCCAACTTATCCAGATCCCTTTGTAATAACACATTATCCTCTATTGTGCTGATTACTTTACAGAGCTTTGTATCGTCTGCAATGATCGATATTCTACTGTGCAATCCATGTGTAAGATCGTTAATGAAAATGTTGAAGAGGAAAGGGCCCAATACTGACCCTTGTGGTACCCCACTAGTAATAGCAATCCAGTCAGAGTATGTACCGTTAATTACTACCCTTTTTTTTCTATCAGTGAGCCAGTTGCTTACCCACTTGCACACGTTTTCCCCCAGTCCAAGCATTCTCATTTTACTTACCAACCTTTTATGTGGCACCGTATCAAATGCTTTAGAAAAATCTAGATCCCTCTTTCCAACACCAATTTTTGAGCCACTTATTCACCTCTCTAATCTCCCTCTGCCTCTCTGGTGTGGCTCGTGGAACAGGTAATATTTCTGAAAATATTACTCTGGAGGTCCTTGCCTTGAGCTTTTGGCCTAAGTGCCTGAAATCATTTTTAAGGACACTCCACCTACCTCTAACTTTGTCATTGGTGCCAATGTGGACCATGACAGCTGGATTCTCACCAGCCCCACCCAGCAGTCTGTCAACCCGATCCGCGATATGTCGAACTCGGGCCCCAGGTAAACAACATACTGTTCGACGATCCCGGTCTTTGTGGCAGATTGCCCTGTCTGTGCCCCTAATTATGGAGTCCCCAACTACTAGCACCTGTCTAGCCTGACCTGCACTCCTATTCCCCATCTTACTGGAGCAGACAGGGGTAGTGTCTTGCTGCAGCAATGCTATTTCTGAGCTGATATCCCCCTCATCTGCCAATCTTGCAAATTTGTTGGGGTGTACCAAATCAGGACTAGCCTTCCTGACACTCTTCCCTCTACCCTTCTTTCTGACTGTTACCCATCTAGCTGCCTCATGTTCCTGCACCTCCATGCTACCACCCTCCCCAGCATCTACACCTGCGAGTGAGTGCTCAGTGAGCGGCAAACTCGCTTCCAAGTTGGCAATGGATCTCAGTGTCGCCACTTGCTCATTTAGATCCAAATGTGCAGTGTGCACACATCTTGCACAGCAGTATGCCGGAACGAAGTGTGTTTTTAATTGATAAAATGGCTGCGAGCACATGGCGTTACATGGGGCAAAGAAGTCTGGGAGGAAGAAGGGCATAGCCTACATGACATGTGCAGAGAGGAAGCCAATCAGAGACCGGCGGGATTCTGTGACATCACCGCACTATATAAGTCCGGGCGCGACGCTGGCAGCTCACACCGCTCTCACTGTGCTGTGTAGGGAAGGTGCTGCCGCGGCTGCTTATGAATGCTGATACTAAAGAACTCATTTTTATACAGCGATTTTTGTGGGGGTGTCACAGCTTGTCTCAGAGACTGCTTCTCTTACGTTCTAATTCTGATTTTGTGGGGTATTGGAACTGAAGTCCAGTGTGCGTCCAATGCAGCTGCATATACATTTTAATGCTATCTGCTCAGTTCTTGAGCACATTGAATATCCAAGGGTTATCTAAGCCTGTTCCTGTATTCAGTTAAAGAAACAGTGTTTTTACAATCCAAATACCACTTGATTTTTTGGTTGCTCATTTATTTTGCGCAATTTAGATCCAAGGGTTAACTAAGTATTTTTCTACAGTTGTATTCATTAAAATAAACGTTGTTTTTCACCGCCAAAGAAGAAATTTTGCCTGTGGCATAATTCATATCCGAAGGTTAATTACGAGTTTTTAAGTTGTTGTGTTCCGTAAATACACGCCGTTTTAACACGCAACAAAGCTGGTAATTATTGGCAGCACATTTCTTTTGTGCAATTTACATCCAAGGGTTAACTACGTATTTTTCTGCAGTTGTACTTAGTAAAAGAAACGTTCTTTTTCACCACCAAAGAAGAAATTATGTAGCATAATTCATATCCGAAGGTTAATTAAGCCTGTTTGTACTTTTATATTCAGTAAAATACACAGTTTTTAAACGGCACATACAAATACATTTTTCCTGCCCATTTGTGGAGCGCAATTTATATCCAAAGGTTACCCAAGCTTCTTAGTGGGTTCATTTGGAGTCAAATACAGGGTGTGTATTTATCATATACAGATATCTTCATTAAACAGAATCTGTACATTTTAGAACAAACAGTATGTCAGACAGAGAGGTGGCAGGCTCTTCACCTGCGAGTGGCAGTGGCACAAACATTTCTGGAGCAGGAGCAGGTCGCAGCACAGCAAGGGGACTTCGCAGCAGGGGTCACTCGGTGAACATCTAATACAAAAATCAGTGGCACACTAAAAACTAAGTGAAACATCAAGGTATATAGGAATATTGGAAATGCATTACTGCTAAGGAAAATATGAAAAACCTGGGACTCTTAGTTTACAGTTTTTGATCAAAGATTGTATTAAGCTCACCTCCCAATAGCGTCAAGGGGATCCCAGAACAGTTGAGTCCCTAACCACTAACATGTCACCTCACTAGGAGTCCGTTCAGACTACAACATCTCAGGGAGTGACAGGAACTTGCAATTGAACTATCCTGCACTAGTTTAAAAGAGGCGGCAGAGTGCAGCAAGCCAATGAGATTGCCATTTCTCAAATAGACTACAAAAGTTAATTAGGCTGTGCACAGTGCACAGCCTAATTAACTTTTGGGGTCACTCGGTGAGGCCAGAACTGCCGGTGTCATCTGGCGGCCATGTGTTGTTCAGCAACCCAATGGTTCTTGATTGGTTGACTAGGTCATCCACTTCCTCCCAGATGACATCTGACAACCCCAGCCAAGAGTCGGTGGGAACGTCAGACACAACCCTTAGTTGGCATGGCCTGGGAGCAGGTCCGCGGCCCTCACATGTACTCAACCCACCTCTGTCCCATCCAGTTCCCTCAGCCAGAGATCTGCTATGTGGTCTGGGCTCAGCGCCACTATACAGCAAGGATGAGGAGGACAGTCAGCAGCTACTTGGCAGCGAAGAAATGGGGCCAATATCCCCTGCTTCTTGCAGTAGGCAGCAAAGTATAGATGTGGAGAGTTGCATGGGATGTCATGTTGTGAGGGGTCAGCCTCTGCATACCAAGACCAGTGATGAGGGCAGCAGTGACGATGAAACACAAATCAATGATGATGTAGCCGACCGCACTTGGGAGCCAGGTGAAGCAAGGGCTTCATCATCGTCAGGAGAAAAGGACGTCAGCTTGCGTGTCAGGCATCGGCGCAGCCAACAAGTGTGTTGTGTGGCCATGAGTCAGCAGTGTGAGGACGGGAGACAAGCGGCCACGGGGTAGAAAACCCGCTTCACAGGTCCAAGAAAGTAGCGGCACAGGGGCTCAGTGAGGCAGCGGCAGTAGTAGTCACTCAGTGCAGAGCGTTGGCGGTAAAATCAGCTACCTGGCGGTGTGGCAGTTCTTTGCTAAGACACCGGAGGAGCCGAATATGGGTATATGTAGAATCTGTGGGCAGAAAGTGAAGCGTGGCCACGGAGCTAACGTTAGCACCACGGCCCTGCGTCAACACATGCAGCGTCACCATCCGGTGGCCTGGGAGAAACGTGGCTCAGATGTGGTGGTCCATCGTGCCACAGAAGCAGCACTGGCCAGTGGCACACATGCCAGTGCAGCCAGTCAAGGCTCCACCACCTCTGCAGAAGGGAGCTGTTTCTCTTTGCCATCATTTCCTGGTCCAGATGCACTCTGCCACCCCAGTTAGAAGATCCTCTGGACTACTGGGCAGCCAAGCTGGATGTTGTGGTCGAAAACTTGCCGAGTTTGCAGTGGAGAAGCTGTCCTGCCCGGCCAGTAGTGTGGCATCAGAGCGGGTGTTCAGTGCCGGCGGGGGGCCATCGTTACCCCAAAGAGAACCACATTGTCCACGGGAAATGTAGAACGACTGACCTTTGTCAAAATGAATCATGCGTGGATCGGCCAGGATTTCCACACACCAATGCCTTGGGCATCAGATTACATCAGCCATGTCTCCTCACCAAAACTTTGAGAAATGAGTCTGGAATCAAACTACCTGCCTCAGCCACTATTCTGATGCCTCCACCCGTCTAAATGCCAACATCTGCTGACATTTTTCCCTCCATCTGCACCCCAACCATCTTTACCAGGGACTGGTATTGCCACCCACCTCCACAATGTCATTGTGCCACTCTCGGACCTCATGCTGCTGCTGCCGTCATCTCCACTCTCTGTCATTGTGCCACTCTGTGGCCTACTCCTGTTTTTGCCATCTCCAGAATGTAATTTTGCCACTGTCTGACCTCATGCTGCTGCTGTGGCTGCTGCCGTGCCCTACACACTGTGTCATTTGTGCCATTCTGTGGCCTACTCCTGTTTTTTGCCCACCTCCAGAATGTCATTGTGCCACTCTCTGACCTCATGCTGCTGTGGCTGCTGCCGTCACCTCCACACTGTGTCATTGTGCCACTCTGTGGCTTCCTCCTGTTTTGCCACCTCCAGAATGTCATTGTGCCACTCTCTGACCTCAAGCTGCTATGGCTGCCGCTTTCACCTCCACACTCTGTCACTGATGTTGCCACCTGAGCCCTCACCCTTGTTTTTTTCCAGCTTGTCGCTCGCTTTGACTTTATCAGGCTACATTCCCCCTTCAGTTTTTGGTCAGTTTTGCCCTCTTAAGTGCCCAGGGAATTGTAGAGTGAAGCGATTCTAAGAGCGGCGGCAGTCATATGCGTGTCATACTAAAACACAGCATTGTTTGAAGACCAAACCAAGCTCCCTCTGCATATTTAAGCATAGCACAACATTCTACAGCACCCTGCAGGCTCTGTGCAGCCTGGAAATAGCTGTTTTTAAACGCGATTCGTCCCGAAGTAATTCGGACCGAAACAAATTTTGTCGGAAAATCCGGCAAATCGAATTTTTGAGAACTTCGCCCATCTCTAATTCGAAGCATTGGGGAATAGGTAAGTTAACCCATTTATATAAAGGAAATTAGCCCCAATTTTTTGGGGTTCAGTTAATTGCGGTCAAACTGGTGTCAAAGCAAACAGTGAGCCACATTATTATTAAACTAATTCCTCAGAAATCAGAGAAAATTGTTTTAAATAATATTATCGCAATGCATAAAAAAAGACGTTTCATCATGTGTAGAGTTAGTTATTAAAGTTAGGAAATGTCCCAATTTAATTTGTTTCTGAAATAATGGGGCAGGTCTACTAATACTGCTTAATACTTAGACAGTGTGACCTTAAACTAGAAGATTTATATATTTTGCAAAATATATTGCATGTCCACTACCCTTCCCCAGAAGTCCCAGGCCTCTCAGCAAAGCCACAATAAGGGCCACATGTATGAAACAGTCGAGGTCTAAGGGTTTGTTCATACGTTTTTCGGATCTATTTTTCTGACCCAAAACTGATCCAAAAAAACGTTGATATAAAACTGCTTTTATATCATTCAATAAATATAAAAAAGTGATTTATAAGATTAAACACATGTAAAATGTTGGAAGCGCCCTCTATTGGGCTTCATTTGGAACACATGTAAAATGCTGGTAGCACCCTCTATTGGGCTTCATCTGAAACACATGTAAAATACTGCCCTCTATTGGGCTTCCTCTAACACTACTACTTAACCACTTTCCACTTTAAGTGAAAATGTAGGTTATTAGGTTACTAAAGTTCAAATAGTTCTTCTAGATCAAATGAGACCTCTAGGGGCCGATTTAGTGTATTACACTAAAGATTCTACCTTTTTAAACTACAACCTCTGTGGATGGTTTCATTTGTAAACAGTCTCAAGTTCTTTGCCTGCATTTTATCTAGTGTATACTGTGTATACAAAACGCATCCACAAATGCATGCAAAAAGCATCCAGAAAAGCATCTGCAGCTGCTTTTTTGGATACGTTTTTTGGATGCAGTTTGGATGCAGTTTCTCTTCTGGTAAAAAAACAGATCAAAAAATGGATCCAAAACGTCATGTGAACATACGCTAAGACTTTCTTTGTTGTCCACAGCAACCAATCAGAGATTCCCTTTCATTTCATATATGCTATAAAATAAATGAAATGGGAGCTTTGATTGGTTGCTATAGGAAACAAAGAAAGTCTTAGTCCTTAGTCCAATTTTCATACATGTCCCCCTAATTGTCAAGCAAGCCAAAAAAGCGTCAAAACAGTGTGTAGAGAATATGATGCAAGATATGTACCTCAGATTTTAGGCACAAAGGGCACCATGTTATTTTAATTATTTTTTTATTTTTAAACAGTCCCTGGGAGGTTGGACATCAGACACAATGATTCCTATATTTCCTGTATAAATAATGCAACAGGGTGTACGCTATATAGCAGTTATTTTAATGGAAGCTTTTTAATAGAGATATGTCACTGATTATAACAGTCTCCAAGAAGTGATGGAATAAAGCCTCTTCCCCCAAAAACCAGAGAGTGACAAGACAAAGTGACAGTGACAAAGTGAGCCTAATGTGTGATTACAGTGTTGGACAGGGGTGCCTGGGGCCCACCAGTGAACTTGATTCTTCAGTTCCACCAGTGTAGTTGAGTCCTAGGTCACACCAGTGGAGTTGATTCTTATAGCCCATTCTATGTCTAATGTCCATGGCTGCACATACCTCACATACCTCTTGCATTCTGCATTTCTTTCTCCCAGAAAGGCAGTACTATTCTTAGTGCTAATTAGTGTTCAGCGATTACGTTGACCATCGACATCGGTCGATGGTCGATAGTCGACCATCATCGACAAGATAGTCGATAGTGAGTGGTCGATTATGAGCGATGACCATTAAAGTCTATGGGAGGGGCAACAACACCTTCATTCTTACACCCAAAACAGGGCTGGAGAAGCTGGAATTAACATCCAAAAACAGTCAAATGGATAAACCCGCTACATCTTAGGCAACACACTTTAGGTTTATAAAAGCCACAAAAAAAAAATCACCACACCCATTCACTATACCTGTCTTGGGACCACAGCATGACCCTTAAACCTGCATCACCCACAAATTAAAAAGTGCCAGAAGGGAGTATGATTTGAACCATCATCTTACTTGAACTGGACATTGAATACCCCTTGTCCAGGAATGCAGCATGAGCCCCAAACCTGCATGACACCCAGATTTAAAAGGTGCCGGAAAAGGGGGTCTGTCAACCACCATTTTAGTTGAAAGGGGACTTTTGACTACACCTGTCCTGGGCCACAAGCATGAGCCCCAAAACCTGCATGACCCCCAGATTTCAAAAGTGTCGGGAAAAGGAGTCTTTCAACACCATTTTAGTTTCACTGGACATTGACAATACTTGTCCGGGGGCCACGAATGAGCCCCAAACCCTGCATGGACCCCAAAATTAAAAAGTGCCGAAAAAGAAGTCTTTAACCACCATTTTAGTTTCACTGGACATTGACTATACCCTGTCCTGGGCCACAGTATGAGCCCCAAACCTGCTTTGACCCCCGATTTTGTGGCCGTGACTGGGAGGACAGGAGTAAACTGCTGGATGCAGGTTTGAAATTAACCACTGAAGGACAGATTGGCGACGCTGTTCGTTACTGAGATTACAGGGCCCTGACCAAGCAAATGACAGGCCTGACGGTCCGGGAAAACTGACGACCCGCTGGCATGCGTGTTGTCCCCCAGCACTGGAAGGAGCACCTTCTCCGTACCTCTACCTCCCATGCCTACCCCCTCTTTGCTCGCTTACCACCTAAATTTCGCCCATGTTCAGAAATATAAAAATTTGAGAAGGTATGGAAGAGTTTTGGAAAGTCTCTTATTAAAAGACAGCAAATCACAGCTATTCCCAAATCCCTCAAATCAAAGCAAAATTGCTGGCTTCAAATATAACTGCAAAGTAGATCTATCAACAAAGCTGGTCTGCGCCAAAGTGAAAAAACACGTATCTGTAATGTATTCGGATAATAAAATGTATTTTTTGGCACCTATCAATTCACCTGTGATGACTACAAAATTGCTGGATTCAAATTTAACTGCAAAGTAGATCTATCAACAAAGCTGGCCTGCGCCAAAGTGGAAAAAAAACATTTCTGAAATGTATTCGGATAATACAAGGTATTTTTGACACCTTTCAATTCACTTGTGGTGACTATAAAATTGCTGGATTCAAATTTAAGTGCAAGGTGGATATATCAACAAAGGGGGAATGGGCAAAATTGAAAATGAACACCTATCTGAAATGTATACTGATAATAAAAGTGGAGTTTTACACTTAACAAAGAGACCTGCAGTTACTAGAAAAGATGTGTATCCTATAAGTTCAGGCTGCCCAATATCCAGGAAATATTTCAATAGAAAACTGTTAATAATAAAGCTATTGCAGTGCAATGTCTACACTAAGTCTTGGTGAACTTTATCCAGTATTCTTTATAGAGCTTGTCTGTGTTCGCCTGCGGGGGCCCCCCCTCCTCTCCCCACCGTGACTTTACAGCAGTAGATGCTCCTTTAAAATTCTCTACCTAACTACATAAAATCTTCCAATCTCTAATCTAACTAAGTTGTAAGGATCACAGCTAATAGTAGAGGTTTCTCTGTGAAGAAATAGAATAAATTTCGCTGAGCTGTTTGGACACAAGCAGAGCGCACAGTCCTTCTGCTCTGAGACGCTGAGAGACACTGAGGCTGAACAGGAAACGCTGTTCTATGTAAAACGAGGTCATGTGATTTTTCCAGCCAATCGCAACCATACACATCCCAGTCATGACGTCGCACACACATCTCACCCTGCTCTATTCTCTAAACTGGCCGCCAAAATGACAGGAAGCGCCGAAAATGGCGAGATATGAATAGCTGATGCACAGAGTTTAACCTAAATTATCGCATGATCTAAAAAATTCGATCAACATAAAAACTGTGCCGATTTCAACTTTATCGATAATAATCGCTCAACACTAGTGCTAATCTCAGTGGCACACCTTGCTCAGGTGTCAACTGGGAGTTTCTCTTAGAGCATGTCCCCACGGCACATGTTTGCGGCCAATTTTTCAGACGGTTTGCAGTTGTGCACGGGTTTTCCGCCCAAAACAGATTGAACGTGCACATTCTTCCGTCCGGTTTTCGGACTGAATATGTGCATGACAATGGGAAGTGGGAGGGTTTTTCTCCCTCATCGCGGAGAAAAGCCGCCCCATCACCCGCGACCGTGGGGACGGCACTGATAAACCGACCGGTATTTGTCCTCTGCCGTGTGAACATGCCCTTACTCTCCTGTGGGCCAGTCTGAGTTCATAGTAATTAATGTCCTGTCCCACCTTATCTAGTCCTCTAGCAGTACAACAGAGCTCTCATTAACTTTCTTACCCGCTAATAAAACTGAAATTACTACGCTCATTCTGGCTCAATCTATAGAGTAAAAGTAAGCTGCAGAAGAGATCAGGTTATTGTTAGGGCTCCAGTGTAAAATCTTAAATATTTAAAGGGGTTGTCTCGCTACAATTATTGGGTTTTAATTAAAAGATCTTTAAAAAACAAGCAGCTTTGCAATATATGTTCATTACAAATCTCCTACTGATTTTGAGTTATCCCTGTTAGTAGTAGTACATCAGCTTCTCAAATCTCTGTAGCAGCAGATCTGTTGATCCTTATCTCACTGGCTGCCAGTCCTGATGACTCATCACCTTTTGAATACAGGTCAGAGCACAGAGCCCCTCCTGCACAGAATGCTTCTGTAGTGGAGGGAGGGGGAGGGCTCTGGCTTCTGTGTCTGTGTAGCTGTGCTGCCTGGATTAACCCTGTGTGAGCCTGCTTCCTCCTGTTCTCTACACAGATTGAGGAGAGCAGAGGTGAGGCTGATCAATAGATGTAATAGCAGTGACCCTGTGTGTAACTATATTCATGATGTGTCTGTGGAGCTGTGACTATACTAATAGAACAGATCAGGGGGGCATATGAACGCTTCCTATCTCTCCCTGCTCTGCTGTATTAGTGACACATCATTATTATAGTAACTCACTTCACAGCTGCCCTGTGTCTGTTCTGACAGGATTTGTTTGTTGCTGGAGATGTGGAGATTTGTATGCTAAGCAGGGGGTATAGGAACACTTGCATCCCCCCTGCTCTGCTATTAGCAATCACAGCTTCACAGAACTCTCCACACTCATAGATCAGCCCTCTCTCTGCTGTCTCTTGACTGTGGAGAAGATCAGCAAGAGCCTGCAGCAGACCTAGGCAGGCACATACAGGGTTAACCCTGGCAGCAAACCCCCTCGCCCCTCCCTCTCCCCTGCTGTATAGAAGTTATGGAGGAGAGCTGTCTGTGCTGAGGGGAGGGGGGAAGAGGGAGAAGAAGAGGTAGACAAGAAGCACGCCCCTGAATTAAAAAATCCTTTTCTCCAGACACATTGAAGCAGGCCTTTAAATATTCTTTTTATTGATAGTTGCATACAAACGTTGCCAGTTACAAAATATATGATCACCATAAAAACATAATTTAAAATAACATGTGATTTACATTCCTCTGTAAAATGTTGACCTCTATATAAGTAAGTGATGTCAGAAACTCTTTTTATAAACTGTACATATCTACTGGGGAACAGAAAGTGACCATTGTTTGGCTTGGGGGCCATGGGGTCATCTTCTATATTTTACAAATGTCCAGGCAGAAGTAATGTAGACCTTTTGAAAGACATTTCAGTCATAGCAGATGTTTTAATCCCAGTTAATCTGATAGAATTATATTTAGCAAATTGTAAGCAGATATGGGTAAATGGTACTGTTTGTTAACAACGGAACCTCACGCCCACACAATCTGTCTGTATACGGAGTGGAAATCATCATTATTATTGTAATAAACCATTGGAGCTGGACCTAGGTAAGTAAATGACAAGGTGGATGGGCCTCTTTATTATTGGCTCATTCATCTTGATTAAGTCTGAAGTTGGTCGCTTTAATTTAGACTAGCATTAACTCATTTACTACACTGGACAATGAGGGATGCTGGTATTAACACATTCATTACTCTAAACTAATAGAGAGGTTAGTTTTAACCCCTTCAGTAGCCTACTGTGAGTTCAGATTTCCTACTACATACTTTCCTAACTGTCTTGTGGATCACTATTCTAGTACACCCAGCTATGTTCTAGGCAATAATTTGATCACACAGATTCAGGATCTAAATGGCAAAGCAGAAAAGTGCAGGTAGAGGAACAATTGTAAGTTATATAATATCAGTACATTAGAAAACAGCTTACGGAGATACCGTATAGCAAACGAAGAGGGGCTTTAAAGGGGTTTTCTGAGATTTTTGGAAACTCCTGTACAGGCTACTTACCTTGCCTGTCTGCCTCAGTAGTGACATCATGTATATCCATGCAGCCAATCACTGTTTTTGCTCCCATATATTGTGCAAGACCACTAAAGCCAGTGATTTGTTGAATGGTAATGTGAGCTATGTACATGATGTCCCAACAGCAGGAAAGGTTACTCCAGGCCCTTAGAGGGGTTTTCAAAATCTCTGAAAATCCCTTTAATATTTTTTTATATACAAATATGAATACATGCACAGAATTGTATTATGGCTGCATAAACCTCCAAACCATAAGGCTACATTCACATAGCTAATTGCAGGGCGTACAGTACGCCCCGCAATTACTCCGGGTGTTCGTGATGCGGGGGTGTCGGCAGCCCGCCAGCGACATAGACTGCGATCGTATTGTATACGTGGGGAGAGGAGGTGTAATCCATAGTTCTCTATGAGCACTGTGGATTACCGTAATGATTGGGGCACATTTCGCTCGTATTAGAGTGCAGTACGCTCTCAATACGTGGTGAAATGCGTCCCAAAATAAGCTGTGTAAACATAGCCTAATACATCTCTCTCAGAAACCTATTGAGCTCTACTGCATCTACGAAAGCCTATAAATTCACTAATTTACCATGGAGGTATGTGGAGGTTTTTACTACTGGAATCTGTATAAAAAACAACAACAAAAAACAAACATAGCACGTATCATCAGGTGTCATACTTTGTATATATTCTCTCCTAGGATCAATTTATCAAGCAAAGAAATTGTCAGTAATGTGACATTATGTGGAGGCACCTTGGGGTGGCACTATTCAGTATACACGGGGTGCCTAGTATAATCCATGTGTCACTGTACAGACTCCACACAGGGCTCTGCCATATAAAACAGAACTTGCTTTCTTACTTACAAGACAGAAAGGGATGTGTGCTTATTCTTTATATGCATAAGGCAGGCACAGCGCCTATAAATACATCGTTCTCTGTATTTCATATACTCGGTTCTCTTTGAGTTGCAAAATTCATTTGATCTTCAACTGTTTCATTAATATTTTTTTTCCCTAAATCAAGTGATTTAAAGTAACCCTACAATTAGAAAGGTTAATTATCTGGTTAACCTTTTGCTCCTCATGCTGCAGACTGAAGGTGTTCTCCCTCACTCTACATCCCTGAATGACACTCTGTTTGTTTTTAACATCCTGTCAATTACCATACACGCTGATTCATTTTGCAAGGCCAGAAAACATGATGTCACTAATCTTATAGGAAATTATCATTCATTGATTTATGAATTTCAGTTATTTGTTGTCAAACATATGTGTTTGTTTATAGATAGATGATAGATAGATAGATGATAGATAGATAGATAGATAGATAGATAGATAGATAGATAGACAGATAGATAGATAGATATATAGATAGATAGATAGATAGATAGATAGATAGATAGATAGATAGATAGATAGATAGATAGATAGATAGATAGATAGATAGATAGATAGATAGATAGACAGACATCCGGATAGATAGATAGATAGATAGATAGATAGATAGATAGATAGATAGATAGATAGATAGATAGATAGATAGATAGATAGATAGACAGATAGACAGATAGATATGAAATAGATAAATTAGATTATGTATATAATATAATACATATACATAAATATCCAATCTGAGAATAATTCTAGTGTTGTAAGTGCAATAATTGTATTAAAATGCTAAATAACAAAAACTATAATAAATAGCTATAGCTAAGAACATGACAGTTTCATAGCATTTTAACAGTTCCAAAGCCAAATTTAAAACATAGCTTTGCACCGTGATATATGAAATTGTTCAATATAATCTTATATATAAAAGCAGATTGGCTATATACCGTAGTAAGTTTTGTACCCATTTCAAATACATTTCCAAGTTACATCATTTCCTATGAAGCCAGATTTTCCCATGACCATAAAAAGCTACAAGGTCAGACAGGAGGTATATACTGTAGTTATCTTGGCCTGTATTTACAGTCTGTATTGGGTCATGGGCAAATTTATTTATTTATTTTTTTTTACACATTCAACGTGATTGTGATGTCAAATTCTATGAAACGGAACAACAAGGCAGATTGATATCAAACAGTTTTTACCTGAAACATAGCTTCCCAGCAGGTATCTTAAATGGGTTGTCTCACTACATTGGTTCATCTCATCTCAGTCTTGTTTTCTTGGTTTCATTATGAATTCAGGGGCATGTTTACTGGTTTCTACTAGGCTGCAGTAGAAGCCAGGTCTGTAGCTATAGCAACCAGTGCTGGCAGCCTATCAGGAGAGATTGAGCAGGTCTGTAGCTATAGGAACCAGAGGAGCTGATGCAGCCCATACAAGAGGGGATATCTCAGAATAGGTAGGACACTGTTAATGGACATATATTGTGACACATATAGTGACTTGTTTTTGCAAGATCTTTAACATATAAAGCAATCCTTGTAGTGAGACAACCCCTTTAACATTATATCTGAAATAGAGTTATCAATGGCGCGAATGTATCTTTGAGTTAAACTAAAGACCCGTGGGGAACAGGCAGAACAGCGTTCACATCACTTCCCCGAGCAATTTTTAGAAATTAGCTGACAATAAATGTTGTTTGCCTTCTAAGCATCATTTATTTATTTGATTCATTTATATAGCACTTTTATATCTCACAGCACTGTACAGAGTGTGGGAGAAACTAGAGAATCCAGAAGGAACCCTCATGAACACATGGACAAATGTACAAATCCCATGCAGATGTTGTCTTAGGTGGGATTTTAACCTAGGACCTCTGTGCCTTGACGCAACAGTGCTAACCACTGAGCCTCTGTGCTGCCCACAGCTTCCCAGCTGTGCATGTGTTCTGCCAGCGGGCTTACATTCTAGCTATATATTAAAAAGGATCCTCTGTGATTTATACATTAATGGCTTATTCTTATGAAGTTTGGTCAACATGGGGGAAGGAGCTTCAGGATAATCTCCAATAAGCACAATGAAGGGGAAGATCCACACATGTTGGCGCTATGGGAGAATTATATGAAACCTGTTGCCAACACGCCAGTTTTAAATCACTTTAGAGGAGTGTAGAAGGCACCAGTATGTATGAAAGTGTCTCGCAGCACTTTTTACATGGGTCCTGTTCTGTGGCAAAATTTGTTTCAGCCATGCCACTTTCAAACTTGTATGAATGTGTGTGATAGTTATGCGGCAGATTTAGGTGCATCCATACGTTTTGCACCAAACTTTGGCAGAATCGTATGATTCTAGCGAGACACACTGCCGCAAAGTTGGCACATTCAAAATGTTATGACTGGTGCAGAGTGCTCCAAGTTTGGGTGTATGACTGTTCATAGACCTATAGAACAGGGCTACCACAGGTTTTGGGCCTCAAAGCACACCAGAAAACTGGTGCAGGCCCATTCATACATGTTGCCCTATATCTCCTTATTGTTTACACAGGCACTTGAGCCTGAAAAGTTCCCTTTAATCTCTATTCCAGTAATATATGTCGAGTCTGTAGCTCAGGGGTATATCTATAGGAGGTAGAAAGGTAGCATTTACATCCTGGAGACCACTAAGACAGCACTGGCAGTACTCCTGTAAAGGGCATTGATTAAATTTTATAAAAAAAGAGACCAACTGATATAGTACAAGATAGGGACTGGTTATGGGCTGGGGATCCAAATGCTACAGCTGAGCGGAGCCCTGAAATTACTTATGGCAGCCCTGCCCATGACCTGTAAAATATGTTCAGTGTGTAGCTCAAGGGCATATATATAGAAGGTAGATAAGTGGCAGTTACACCCAGGCCCTGGTGCCTGATGTGACCTTAGTATTAAACATTGGCCATAGTGGGTGCAGAAGGAGGGAGGGAGATACTCTTAAAGATTTTGCATTGGGCTAGTCGCTATAAGTTACTTATCTGGTGTGGGTAACTATAGAGTTGAACAGTAGTTACTTTCACTTATAATTTAAGGTTTTTGATAAGTGAATGTACTAACATGACAGGTGATGCGCCATTATATTGCATAAAAAAATGTTACCTCAACTTTTTCAGTATTATCTAATGGCTTTTGTTTTTAAGTAAGAGCAGATACCACAAAAAAGTCTTGATGTAACGGTCAAGTTAAAATCTATTACATCCGTATCTGACTTTTCACAATAGTGTCTGGTTCTTAAAGAGTTAAAAAATGTCCATAAAAGACCATGTAATCAAATATCATTTAAATAAGATGCCAACCTCCTTGGCTGTTCCTCTGTAGGTCATAGTTTACAGATTTGTTTTCCTTGAAACTTTCTCCAAGGTCTTTTCCTATATGTTTATGTGACCTGTTCTGGAAAATTACCGAGATTTAGAGCAAAGGTGTGTTGTTTAAGCATGAAATGAGAGCTTATAATGTGATTACATGATCCGAAGTGGCCACATGGTGTCTGTACATGAGATTGTGGGAATGTGGGAATATGTGCATGAAGAACAGACAAGATAAGAGACCAGACAAGTAGATCAGACAGGTGCCTCTACTACGTGTGGACAGTAAACTGGAACCACAGATTTGGCCTCTGTCAATTTATTTGAAATGTAATTTCCACACTTAGATGTTTTATTTTGAACACAGTTCTTGCAAACTCTTGAGTGTTTTTCTTTTAACAAAATAAATTGGGAATTCACAATGTGGCTGGATAGCCGGAGATGCCCCATCTTGATCGTTGCTATAAATACTTTACCTTCTTTTCACCTTGCTAGAGTTTTACTTGCTTCAAAGTTGAGTTGGTCCACTCCATGTAAGTAGACTTGCTGTCCCAGCCAAAACGCATGACAAATGATAGACCTCTATTTCTCTGTGCATGGTTTAAGCGTGTTATGCTTGACAACATACAGAATTATTCAATATTAACCTTTGTAAAATGCAATGATACTCGGTAACGATGCAATGACTCTGGGCTTACCTACCTGGACTCCCCTGTTCACAAGTCTTTAAGAATCTTTAGAGTATGACATCTTTAAAACACCCCAACTAAATACCCTCTTTAAAAGGATGAAAAACAAGCAAAAAAGGCATGTTGCATATTCTTGATGCACACAGTAGTGTCACTGTACAATAATAATTCTTAAAGCAGGAATTTATGGTGGCACAATCATGGTGCGACTATGACAGAGAGGAGAACCGCTGAAGTAACTCACACCAGGGATTTTCAATTAGCCTAATGAGTTGCCACATGGATTAGTAGGTGATAATATTGATCATCAATGGTTGTGAGTTTTGCGGGTGTTCACCTTCAAATTCAAACGGACGCTAAATGACCTAATTTAAAATCCCTTGAGCGGGATGCCACAGCAGTTATCGGCCATGTCACAGCTGCACCCTGACCACAACAAGACCGCACAATATTTTCCTACCTTTATGTTTATGTACTCAATGATGTCCTATAGCAAAGGTATGCACATGCACACAGTGATGTCATAGCACAGGTGCAGTATATCATTCCAAAGTGAAATTACAGCTCGGAAGTAAAAGTCACAGTGATGTTATAGTACAAGGATGATGAAATCATTGATAATAGTCACAGACAACAATGTGATGTCACAAAACAGAAAAAAACAAACAATAATAAAATGATGTCATAGTACATACATAATAAACACTGTAAATTCATTAGAAAGGGCTACTGTGATGGCACAAAAGACATATAATGTCACAGAATAAAAGCAAAATAAACTGATGTCTGCTTATAGGTTGCTACGGATCACAGTGATGTCAAAGCTAAAAGCTAAGAATCATGGTGATGTCACTGCTTATAATTAAGGAACACAGTGATATCTAAGCTAAAATCGAAGAGTCATGGTGATGTCACTGCTTATAACAAGGGATCACAGTAATGTCACTGCTTATAGTTAAAGATCAGAGTGATGTCACTGCTTATAGCTAAAGATCAGAGTGATGTCAAAGCTAAGATTCATGGTGATGTCACTGCTTATAACAAGGGATTACAGTAATGTCACTGCTTGTAGCTAAAGATCATCGTGATGTAAAAGCTAAGAATCATAGTGATGTCACTGCTTATAATTAAGGATTACAGTGATGTTACTGCTCATAGCTAAGGATCATATCACAGAGACATCAAAGTGAAAAGCTAAGAATCATAATGATGCCACTGCTTATGGCTAAGGATTATAGTGATGTCAAAGCCAGAGTATAAAGAGTACAATGGTATCACTGCTTATAATTAAGGATTTCAGTGATGTCACTCTATATAGCTAAGAATCACAGTGGTGTCACAGCTCTTTAATATATTCACCTTACACAAGGATTGCACAGTAGAATATCAATCTTTGCTGATGATACTAAGCTCTTTAAAGTAATCAACTCAAACGGAAAAACTGGGTAAAAGTGACATGGAGAAGGACTTGGGAATCAAAGTGGACAGTAAACTTAATTGTAGAAGCCAGTGTCAGGCAGCTTTTGCCAAGGCAAATAGAATTATGGGGTGTATTAAAAGGGGCACTGAGGGAAAAACAATGAAAACATCATTCTCCAATTATACAAGTCACTGGTCAAACCACACATGAAATATTGTGTACAGTTTTGGGCACCGGTACACAGGAAAGACATTGTAGCGCTTCTACAGGGTCAATGGCGGGTCCCAAAAAAATAAAAGGACTGGGTAGACTGC
Organism: Phyllomedusa bahiana; assembly: GCA_025379985.1. Lineage (NCBI taxonomy): Eukaryota > Metazoa > Chordata > Amphibia > Anura > Hylidae > Phyllomedusa > Phyllomedusa bahiana. The sequence goes on along the minus strand of JAODAL010005536.1, from coordinate 93,592 downwards.
GATACCCAGAAAGATCAGCCAAAGACGTCTTTGGGGTGACCTTATAAATATGTATAAATATATTAGAGGTCAATATAGAGATCTCTCCCAAGATCTATGTATACCCAGGGCTGTATCCAGAACAAGGGGGCATCCTCTACCTATAGAGGAAAGAAAGTTTCTACATAAACATAGAAAGGGATTCTTTGCTGTTAGAGCAGTGAGACTGTGGAACTCTCTGCCAGAGGAACTTGTCATGGTGAATTCAATAACAATTCAAAAATGGTCTGGATGAATTTCTAGAGTGTAATAATATTACAAGTTATAGTCCGGGATTCTGGAGAAGGGAATTTTGTTTCCCTAAAATGAGGACGATTGGCTTCTACCTCATGGGGATTTTGCCTTCCTCTGGATCAACACTATAGCACAAAAGGCTGAACTTGATAGATGTCTTCCTTAGGCCTTACAAGCTATATATCTATGTAAAATGGACAATGAACAGCACTAAATACTGTAATAGAAGTGTTATCAGGTTACAGAGATAATTAACACTACTAATGATGAAGGATCACAGTGACGTCACAGCTCTGAGGTAATATAAAAGAGCATTATAGCACAAGGATAATACATACATTGATAGATACAGGACATTATTGTCACACTACAGAGAATACAAACTGCTATTTTCTTATGTGGCAGAGAAGTAATTGACCTCAGGTAATAGGGCCAAGGTGTGACTGCAACATCAGCACCCCCTATAGTTACACCTTTGTGTATGAGGCCAATAATTATAGTATGACAATGCTGCAGAGGCAAAGGATTCCAGAGGGGATGTGTCTATTTGCACCAACATTCAAGATGTTGAGTATTATTATTGCTGGTCAGCACTGCATGTCATCTGTACTGTAATTTACTAGTAGACTTCCTGTGCATGTCTGTGAAACTGTATCAGAAGAATCTGTGGCTCATATGTACTGTATAATAAGGATCAGCAGATGCTGGAAGGAATAATACAAACTGAGCTCTGCACATTTGTCATTCACGTTAAGGGGTTCCTTGTTGTAAGTCCTTGTCTGCCTATTTCTGTAGCCTTCCCACATGATAATCTATACT
>JAODAL010005536.1:0-87500 GCA_025379985.1 Phyllomedusa bahiana | reverse complement strand
AAGATTGTTCAGCCAGCTCACTTGGTTCGGAATATCGATTTGATGTGAGGGTGCACGGCAACTCCCGGGGGCAAATTCCAAAAAGACTATACGGTCAGTGCAGCCAGCTTCATTAAAAGATGTTTTCAAATATAGTCAGATGGAGCTGACATCTGACTATATCTGAAAATATCTCCTTAATGGATTTCTCAATAAAGATTTTATGCATTATAACTGGTGCATGTTACACTGACCGCATGGTCTTCTTGGAATAAGAATATATCCGTGAAAAATCCTCGATTCAAAAAAAAATAATTTAACTTTATTCCAGCATGTCCAAGGGCAGCGTTTCGGATACAAGAGCCTTTCTCAAGCATTCCCAAGAGTGCTGCCTTTGTTCATTTTTTATAGATAGATAGATAGATAGATAGATAGATAGATAGATAGATAGATAGATAGATAGATAGATAGATAGATAGATAGATAGATAGATAGATAGATAGATAGATAAATGGATAGATAGAGATAAATGGATAGATAGAGAGATAGAGAGAGATAGATAGATAGATAGATAGATAGATAGATAGACAGATAAATAGATAGAGATAAATGATTAGATAGAGAGATAGATAGATAGATAGATAGATATGTTTATTTTTCCTGCACCCAGTATAGGCCACCTGATGACTGGAGGCTTTAGTGAGATGCAGATCTAATCCTCTTTTTAGTCTGCACCTATTTCGCTGTACCTTTTACTCCAGTATAACCCATGCATTAGTAGAGCTTGCTCCATTTCCCTGCACCTCTATTGAATACAGTCTACATCTCTAGTAATATAGCAATGAAGACTCGTTCTGTCCAGTAGCTATAATACTACTGTCCAGTAATCTTGACCAGTTTACCCTTGAATAATTACTAACTACAATGGGCTCTTGCGCTTTGGTTACCTGGTCTATGGTATTCAGGCAGCACTATATACCCAGCCAAATAATAATCTGACAGCCTGCACCTCTCACTAGACAGCGTGTTTCCCTAGAGAGTACACACCCGGGCACAGATAGCATTTGTCTCAGTGCATGCTGCATCCTAGGTAAGGAAACGTGTGGATTTGATGAGATTGCAGGTAACACGCTTGACTGGGGAGCAATACACACCCTCCATCATCAGTCAGTGCTAGGTGTGTGCCTGCACTTGCCTTTGCACAAACTGACAATTTATCTAACTTTTTGACCTATCCCACTGCCTTCCCTGCCAAGAAAACCTGACAGGTGCAGATTCCAAGTCCCAGCAAATCCTTGTGATTGTGGAAGAGCTGGAGGGTATAATTAGCTTTCCCAATTATATTATGACAGTATGGTAGGTATATCCCCCTCATTCATTTTTTGTTGGCCCAGAGTTCCACACTCCAGTTCAGTGACATACAGTATACATTTTAGGACAGCTGCTATGATATAGAGTCCTCTTGTGTGAAGAGGTCTGCCTGCAGAATGACTCAAGGGTTGTAGAGTGATATCTGCACCTTCACATACAAAGGACAATATACTGAGATGTCCTTATAATTGTCATTTTCTGGTTATAGATGCTTGCTGATAAAGCAACCATTTCTCTAAACTTAGTTGAACTTGATGGACATGCGTCTTTTTTTCAATTGCACTATGTCACTAGTGAAAAATAGGAAGCACCCCCTTAAGAATATGAAGCTGGGTGCCAGCAAACATAAGACCTCTGTCACAGGTCAATGCTTACATAATTGAAAAAAACTTGAAAGAAACTCACAAAAATTTTGGAAAAGGTTTGTAAAAAAGTGGAGCTTTTTTCCCAAAATTAGCCCATATCAACTGATAAGCAACTTTTCTCTAAATTTGGGGATTGAACTTGATGGCGTGCGTTTTTTCCAATGGAAAACATGCAACTATGATTTTTATTTTTTTATATATATATTATATATATATATATATATATATATATTTGTTGTGTGTGTGTGTTTGTGTGTGTGTATGGACATATAGGTATATGGACAGATGGATTGATTAGCACCAAGGCCTCTTTACTTCTGTGGATTTTGGCAGACCTAGACAGAGTTTGACAGGACTGGTAAAAGGTCAGGGTTAAAGGAAGAGAATGAGAGCTAGAATGCAAAAAACATGTGCAGTATATGCAGTAGTTGTAGGATAGTCCCCAAGAATCCACTCCACTGGTGGGCCCCAAGGCAACTTAGTCCAGCATTGATGGGTTGTGAGGACCTGTGCAAAAATGGAGAATTAACCTAAGAACCACGAAAGAAGATGAGGCAGGCAACTAAGTCTTACTACCTCTGGTAGTTAGGGGTACAGTGGTAATAATCAGAAATGGAATGGGACCCTTTTTAATATTTGGCATAGGAGCCTCTTATCTATATGCACTTGAGCATGAGTGCCAGGAGGGACCACCTGAATCTTTGGTGAAGGAAAGCCTAAGATTAGTAAACCCATTAATCATATGTTGGATATACTGTTAATATGTATTCCTAAAAAAACAAACATATATATTGTACATATAAAATCGATTTTTAAGTCACCGTTCTTGCATATGGACTTATCCACAACCTCGGTTTACTGAATGTAATTCACTTAGGACAAGAAGTTTGAAAGAATTACTGTAGGCTACTAACAGCTTAGCCACTTATCACTTGGTTCCAGGTGATTATCTTCTTTTCATTAGCAGGCACACTTCTGGTAATTATGGAGAATTGTAGACTATTATTATCATATCCATTCAGGAAAAAACATGAAGTGCAGGTTGCCTCTATCATATGTTTCCAGTAAATAGCAGCGTGTGGACAGTCCATGCCTCCAATACATTGGATTACACACAATGCATGAAGCAAATGTAACTTAAGCTAGCTGCTTTTTATTTCCTTTCTGTCTTTGCCCCAGGCAGAATTGTAATTAAAAACATTTTCTTAAGTGAAAACCATTGATTGTTGTTATAAATGTAGCTGTTGAATGATTGGTCCTTTGCTACATCAAACGTGTAGGGATCTTGGCAACACCATATTTAACCTTGATTGCTTGATTGTAAAGGTTGTTCCAAATAAATTTCTGCTTGGCTAAAAAGGGTTAATATACAATACTTTGGGTATTACGTAGTCTATGACTGAAAACAGGTCTATTAAACTAGTAATTCAAAGTTCTATGTTATAGGTAGGCGTAAGGCTTCAATGATGTTGCTGCTTATATGTCACATTTGCATTTATATTGTTGTCCCTGAATATATTCTAGGACAGTGGAGGAGAGATATCATGGCAGTCATAGGATGCATAAAAAGTTAGGAGTCAGCAGGTGGGAAGTGGAAACATAGCTAATCCCAAAGTTTCCTATGGGGTTAATTTGTTTCTGGTGTCATCATTTTTGCTACCGCACATTGATCTATGCTAGATAGAGAAGGCTGAGTGTTAAGAACCAAGGGAAAAGAAATGAGGTTTTGAGAACTACATATCCGAGAAGCAAAGAATTTATCATGGGGCAAAAAAATTAGGCTCTCTTTTACAACTTTATTTAAAACGATTGTTTAGTGTTAGGGTGTGTTCACACAGTGAATATGTGGTCCGTATTTCAGGGCTTAACTGTTCTGCAACATGCCTGAAGTATGGACCCCAAAATGTGGTAATTCATAGCTCTATATGAGAGCTATGATTATCTCCCATTTTCCCTGACGTGTATTACGGGGGAGAGTGAAAGTCTATGGGCGCTGGCACAGAGCGTTTTAGAAGTGTGTCCTGGCCAGAGCGTACTTCTAAAACACCCGGCATATTGCGGTGTCTACAGTAGAAAAACATGATTGGTTTCTGTCAGAGAGAGCGCCACACCTGTCTATGCAGTTTTACTATATGAATGGGATTGAGATACAATGCTAAGTGCAACCTGTAGACAGGCATAGAAGTTTAAATAGTATGATACAAGACATTTAAAGAGCACTACAGTCAGTCACCCTCAGTCTGAATAGGGAAAACAGATTAGAGCAGACCATACGCAAGAGCTATCAATCAGGACTTTAATCCATTGTCTATAGTTGGATAAGATAGCACTAACATATAAGATAGTGACTGACTTGGCAGTATTAGAAAGAAAGATACATGGATGTAGTGAAATATTCACTACATAGCAGTAGATACAGATCCAGCAAAATTTAACTTGACAAATGACGCACTGTGATATCACAGCAAAGAATGTTTTCTCCTCTTTTTCAATGTTTTTAATGGCTTTTGTTTAGAGATAGAAACAGACAGCACAAAAAGCTGTGATATCACGGTCAAGGTAAACTTTGCTCCATGTGTATGTAATATATGTTTGGCAGTTTTACTGAAAAAAATACAGAACAATCCTACATACTTTCCTCCTGTTCATACTCATGTAACCATGGAACATTATATAAATTAAGCTTTGGGTATATGACCTCTATTGTATGTACAAGCACAGGACATCGAAGTAAGATTGACTTGACTTTAATGTTTCTTTAATATTGTCAGCACTAAAGACCTCAGGTTTCAAGAATCAATGTGTTGTAACATTTAACCGGAAAAAAAATGACATATAATGGAAGAAACACTAGGCCTCACAATTATATAGAGGGCTCAGGAAACCGGAGGTCTACAAAGGGTTTAAGGCCTTTAATTTACCAGCACACACAATTATCCGCTAGATACTAAGACTCCCTGTGTTTGTAGTTTGCGGGCATAGTTTGTAAAAATCCTTTGTTCCTCTTATGTAGGAAAATATATTTTCCTTTATAAAAGAAAATATAAGGATGGTCCAGGCGAATGAAGAATATTATGCTACATACCATGGCATAATATAAAGTCACTGCCACTGAAGATTTGTCTGGACTATTCCACATATCCCCCAAAAATATTGAGGTTTTTAGAAAGTGGATTGATATTTCATACATGTCAAGCTTTAAGGGCCACAAGTAGGAAACTGTTTAGGTCTAAAACTCACTCTTTTGCCCATAGTGACCTATGGGAAAAAAGTGAGTTATAGACCTAAACAGGTTCATACATGTGGCCCATAGTGTCCATTTTGACACAAAATATAAAAAGTTCTTTACAGCTTCTATTTCTATTTATCATTTTTGGATGCTAAAAAAATTTATTCTCACTTTGCAGACAGAGAAGGATCATTCCCATCAGTCCCTTCATCATTTTCAATGGTCACAACTCAATGCAAATATAGATGTGCCACAAACATTTTTGCTAATTCTTAGGTCAGAAGTTCCCGTCTCCTGCGCCCGTTTAAAACAATGGGACCCATTTACAGGTCAGTCTTGTGAATTTTTGTGGCAGTGAACTAAGAGAACTGACATCAAGGTGGAATAGATATGAACCTTTCAGGTGAGGCTTGTCTGTATCTAAGGGCCCCATGTATGAAAACTGTCTAGGTCTAAAACTCACTTTGTTGCTCATAGCAACCAGAGCGCCCTTTTAATTGCCTATAGTGCTCTGGAAAAATGAGAGGAGCGCTCTGATTGGTTACTATGGGCAATAAAGTGAGTTTTAGACCAAGACAATTTTCATACATGATGTCCAAAATATGTAGTTTAATAAAGAGTATCTATTACCAGACAATCCTTGCTGATTAAGTTATCTTGTTCTGATATGTTCTGACAAAGCCACTAGGTCCACTAGTGCATCTCATGCATGTTATGCTAATGTTCCCCTCCAAGCTTGCTCATAGGGCTGTAACTGGCAGTTATGGGGGGAGTTTATTTATCCAAATATGCTGCTATAATTGCATTATAACAATGCTAAAAATTCTGAACATCAGTTATCATGCTCCTACCTGGCTACAATGCTATAGATATAATTAACATCTCAACATCTCTGTTTTTTCTTGGTCCAAAGAGACCTACATCAACTGAGTTGTAACAAATTAATGAAAGTTTTCTGGTACTTTTTTTCGCAGTAGTAATCACCATATTTCCCAATAGGCATACACCATGTTGGAAAATGGAGAAGGCATTCAAATCACATATTTTATTTCCTAGCATGACCTAAGAAATTAAAACTGGATTTGATTGGCTGCTATGGGCCACAGCTTATTTGTATCATGTAAAACATTAAATAATGAAGAACAGTTGCATAATTTCCTGAAGCAAAATCAGTGCAAAACCAAAATTTGCCATAATGATATTCTCTATTACATTACACTATACCCAGCAAATAAGGGATATGTTGTTAACAGTGACTGGATTGTGAGGTCGAGCAGAGGAATCAGTGCAATTAGCTTTAAGTGTGAAGTTCCTTTTTTACAAGAATGATCCTGCATAGAAAGGGTCTTTCAGCAAACCATAGTTGTTGTTTTCATGATTGACAGGCAAAAGTATACATGGGGGTAAAGGGCAATAGAAGCGACTGAGACCACCTGTATTCGGGGATTCTGCAGCATCGTGGAGACAGGAAAATTTTACATATATGTTGTATTCATATATTTAGGCCTAACTAATTAAACTTTTAACAGTTCGATGATAAGAGAATAAAAATAAATACATGGTACGTTATATGGCGATGGTAATCTGTGTGATCAAAATACTTAATATACATCTATTAATAATACTGTTTTTAAGACTTATCAATATAACTTTATTTATTGTGCTAGTGAGCTCTCAATAATTTTGATGGATAGTAGTTATTTTCAGAAACTAGACAGGAAGATGATAGATAGACAGACAGAAAGAAGAAAAGATAGATATGTATATACATATATGGATAAATAGATAAATAATACATACATATAAAATTGATAGACGGTTAGAGATATTATACATAAACAGATAGATAGATAGAGAGATAGATAGATAGATAGATAGATAGATAAAGATTTTAAATAGCTAGCTAGGTGAAAAGAGATGATAGAATCTAAATAGATAGATATATAAATAGATTAAGTAGATTAGAAGATGACTAGATTCAATATTTAGATGTATAGAATGTTGCGTTTTAAAATGGTATAAAATGTAATAACATAAAAACAGACATGTAAAATACATGTTATTGCAGATATATATTACAGAGAGAAAAAGAGAAAAATGAATGAATGAATGAAAGAATAAAAGATAGAAAAGAAAACAGAAAGAAAGAAAGAAAACTTGACTGATAAATATATACAGTATGATGTACAGTAATAGGCATTATGTGGGTAGCCAGAGTGAAAGAAATAAAAAGTTACATACCAATGAACACAGATAGAAGGATATTGTATAGATAGACACAGACAGATATGAAAGATAAAAAAACATTGCTTTAAAACTGTCAGTTAAACTTCCCTAAGTATGTGGAATATGGAGAGCGCATGCAGATAAAATTCAAAACAATGTAAAAAATAAATACTTTTAATGCAATCGCCAAAGACTGCAAACTTATTTACAAAATATTTTGATGTAAAAGAGGAAAGTGAAATACTGTCTATAGCAAAGTATCAAATAATAAAATAATCTACTTTATGGCGAATACCTGTCAATGCAGGGCTCTGCTTAAAACACAATAAACCGACAAGACAATAACTTCTTTAAATACGATCTGTGGGGTGTGCAGAACCCCAATGTGAGCTCAAGAGGAACAGTAATACATGAAAGCAGGCTCTGTTGTGAAAAACCATTTATACATTTTAATAGATAAAAATACAAAATTTAACAGGGCAAAAACACATACAGAACATTAGAAATGTTTGTGTAGTTTAACATATATACACTGGAAACACAACACATACAAACATAATATTAAATACAAATGACAAGAAGATTAGAGAATATTCTACTAACCCTTGTGCCACTCAGCTTGTGTTACTGTATCTTCAGGTGAGATAGCAAAAGGAGAATATTGGAATCTGTAGCTTAAATCCCTATTTCCATATATTAGAAAAATCCACATTCTGGAATCAGAATAATTAAAGAGGGTTTGTACCAATGAGGGCCAAATATTAGCTAAGCTGTGGCCAGAAATCCAATAATACAGCCAACAGGACTTTCTCCTGAGTCTTTAGTGTATGACCTGGACCATACAGTAGGTAAGTGTCTCTGCTCCTCAGGATGCATCTGTACACCCTTTGGATAAGTCTCATGTTGCTTTTCATAAGTCCCAGTGCTTCTGAGTAAACCAATCTTTCACTTGCTCCATGGTAAGTACCCTTAGCCTCCTAGAGGTAAGTATCAACAAGTTCTCCAGGGCAATATTCTCTTTAGGGCAAATCACTGCTCTCCTCCATTCATTTCTGCGGCACCGCCATGGGGTTTCCATTACTCCTCCTGATTGACCTCACAAGGTGAGTGCAGCTCCTCCATCTGTTTTTCTGCCTCCTTTGCTCTCTCCTGCTCTGAAAGTTGCTCGCAGCTCGGGATGGAATTCTTCTTAGGGCGACCTTTGGGTTTAGTTGGGGATTCAAGTCCCCCACCTTGCAAAACCTAAAGTATAAACAGATGTATGTATGTAAGTTAGAAGGCTATAGCCGATATATGCAAAGAAACTTATTGCAGAAACTTATTCCTCCTCATGTAAATTATCAATACTCCATATAGTGTTTTCTTCTCACCAGAGGCAAAATTATTCCGGTCCCAAAAAGTTTTGGAAATAGTGAAATCTGTCAACTAATTATAGAGCAGAGAAATACTGATTTATAGTTCCCTTCAATGCAATTACTTCTGTTTATATTATGTACACACAGGTAAAATGAATATTAATATGTTTATTTATTATATTGCCTTATTTTTAGCCAAATAAAAGAAGGATCAATGACTCTAAATGTTTACATGTGAAACAATTTGTATGATTGAAAAACAGAAAAGAAACTAATTATGTAAACACTTCACTTACTATTTTCTTCCATTTCATGCGTCTATTTTGATACCAAGTTTTCACCTGTAGCTGGCTGAGACCCAGAGATTCTGCCAAATCAATCCTAGGAAACAGACATAAGAAGATGGTACTTTTAATACGAAAGAGATACATGTAAACATAAATATCTACACAGGCAGTAGATAAACTAGAACTAGATAGATAGATAGATAGATAGATAGAAAGGAAAGAAAAAATATATTGCTCTACAAACTGAAACTGTCATTAAACTCCTTTAGTTAAGTAAAATATGAGAGCACATGCATAAAAAATTAAATAGAGAGACTGCAGATAACATACATACACTGTCAGATAAAAAATCGATAAAACAAGAATACGTAGATATATTATAGGCAGTGGAATAAATATAAGGCATATATAGAAAGATAAATAGATTGCAAATAATATATAAACCTACAGATAAATCAATAATGGATACAAGACACATATATCTATCCATCAAATATATATATATATATATATATATATATATATATATATATTATATATATAATATATATTATATTTGATGGATAGTTTAGATAGATGATAGATAGTAGTAGAATAGATAGATAGATATGATAGATAGATAGATGATAGATAGTAATTTTATAACCTACACTAATAAATCTAAACTTAGTGTGATAAATATGCACAAATAAAAAAGTTGGATATAATAGTAATGACAATTACTGGAGAGTGAGCAACTGCTGTAGGTGCAATGTGTAATCTATAAAGAATGATAGGACTTCTGGGTTGATCATCCTGCAATATTCTTGTTTTTTCACTGGGAGATGAATTATCATCGATCTACATAACTGGGACCAAGTTCCCCAATATAACAAGAGGAACCCTGCTTCGAAGAACATGTGTCCTGTGCGCTTCCTAGCAGGGTCACAGAGCAGTGATGATCTAGTTGTATTACACTAAAACTTTTACACAAATACTCAGTTAAATAGGATATTATTATTATTATTATTATGTTTTTTTTTTTTTTATAAAAGTCTGTAAATAGGGGGATGTATATAAAACCCGGTACAGTGACTGCTATGTAGAGTGAAACAACGCTTATCCTTCTGTCGGAATAACTAGGGGTTAAGTCACCATTATCCACCTCTAAAAATGACTTCTTGTTGTGCAGGAATTCTGACACATTTGTTATATATTTGTATATTAAAAATAACTAATGTAATTAATAACAGTGTTTTTTTTTTGTTTGTTTTTTAAGTAAGGTGTAAAACATGAAATAAAATGTAGAATATAAAAATATATTACATAAATTGTATCTAATCATACTTATAACTAGAACCATTTATGTAGTTAATTATTACAAATATTTACTGCTGTTTATACATGTGTATATGTGAAGCTTCATCTGTGTTGCACATATACATTCCAAATCAGGAAGCACCATAAGTACCAGCATTCCCAGTAGTAGTTTTTCAGTCTTCGGTTCACCTACAGATTAGTGACTGTTAACATTTCTGCTCCTCAGTCTTTATAAAACTTCTGTGGTAAAGGCTATAGGAAAATGATGTACACTAAAACTGGGTGATCGATTGAATGCAGAGATTGTTTGAATCAGTATTAATGAAATCCCCTCTTTATATGTATTTGTTGGCGCCACATTAGGACATATTTTTTCTCCGTAAAGTCAGGATGTAGAATGACTATAGCTGAATATTTGGCTGAATCTTTAGATCCCACGTACTTAATTGTTTAAATGGCCACTTAATACAAGCTGGTAGTAGAGATGCTATTAGAATTGACAGAACTGGAGATGAAGAAGTCATCACTGACACAGAGACGCTTCTGTAATTCCATTGGAGAACGCTACTTAAGTGGCTAAAAAACAGAGAACAATTCATTCTATTTCATTCCACTGCATGCAGAGAGAAGATGTATCTCGAGATGATGCCTCATTAATAGCCTTCTGGGTACTCTCCCCTCAGAACCAATGTATTGACAAAAGTGATAAGCAGAGGATGCTGGAAGTTACCTGTCAGGTGTGGAGAGATATTTCTGCTTCTCAAACCTCTTCTCTAGTCCCATCAGCTGCAGTTCAGTGAACACTGTCCGGCTTCTTCTGCCCTTCTTGGCCTTGCTGCCCTGCTCTGAAACTCCTGCCTCCAATTTTCCCCTGAGGTGCAGTTCTAGTGGCAGGTGGTGAGGAGAGCCTGATCCTCCTTGAAGACCTGAGCTGGCAGCCAGGAGAGCAGAGCTGATGGGGGAACCCAGTCCTGGACAGTTCAGGGGGCTCAGGGGGAACTTGAACATGGAGGCCTGTTCTGCCTTCAGTAGAGCTGCGGGAGAGACATGAAGGAGCAGCCATTACATGGGGGTATTATTGAGTACATGGGGCTGATGGCAGACTATCCACATCTAACATGTGTAAGTGCTCAATTGTAGCACACACGTGTGTGTATATATACGAGAATGTGTGTATATATATATATACATATATATATTAGAGAACGTGTGTATATATATTAGAGAATGTGTGTATATATATTTATCGATGTGTGTATTTTACTATTATTGAGAATGTGTGTTGTGGGTTGTATATATATAATATTTTATTATAATATAATATAAAAGAGAATGGGTGGTATAACTATATTTATTTATGATGTGTGGGGTGTGTGTTTTTATTATAATTGTATACATAGAGAATGTGTGTGTTTTATTTAATATATAAATATTGAGAATGTGTTGTCACACATATTATATATGTAAAAAACACACATTCTCTAATATATATATATATATGTATATATACACACACATTCTCTAATGTATATACATTATTTATACCACATGTATATATATATTTATATATTATACACCACAAACTATAAAATATATATTATGTTATATTTTTAATATATATTAATATATAATATATAATTTTATATTATATATATATTATATTTTATATATTATATATATATGTATCCTCTAATAAATCATACAGAAGACACCGGACTACTATTAGCACTATTATAGTATCCACAAACACTACTGTTATGATTGGGACCCCTTCAAATACTGGTTTGTTGAAGCTGACAAAGGGTTAATGTGGGTTTATGTCACTTATATATTAATACCTGCTGCACAATATTATAGGCCTCATTTGAAAATACGTGCAAGGGTGGCAGGAATATGTAATTGTTCAATATATTTAGTATTGTAATGTATTACAAAGAATATCTATCGATCCACAAATTGTGAACGCTAGAGACAAGAACTACAAATAAAAGTTGCAATATAAGCTCTGTTCTATCTGATTTTAGGCAGGAGTAATTACACCCAGCATATACAATCCAAAATATACCGGGCAAATGTAGTAAATGTAAAAGTATATTAGAGCCACCGATCTTGAAATCTATTTAGGCTATTGATACAGTAGCTCTTTCTAATTCTGCCAGAACTTTTAATATATCCGGAAGATACCAGATTGTATTGATATCTCAAGGACTCGGTTTGGATCAATTTACATATACAGGTATTAGTAGTATTATCGTCATCATCATTTTATGTAGAATTTGTTAAATTCGTATATTTAGGCCTAATTTGGATATATTTATTAGCAAGTTCAAATAAAATAAATTAATACATGCCATGTTATATGACCATGGTGTTGGTAATTAGCACGATAAAATTACTTTAAAGGCGAGATTAGTAAGTAGGATTAGTAATACTGTAAAAATGATAATTTTAACTCCATGTCGCTAGTAATCTCTCAGTCACTTCAATGGATAAGATTTATGACCAGAAACTAGAAAGGCAGAAGAAAGAAAGATAGGAAGACAGACAAAGATAGATAGATAGATAGATAGATAGATAGATAGATAGATAGATATAGTAGATAATAGATGATAGTATAGAGTATAAAGGAGAGGGGAGAACTAAGTAGTAGAAATTGTCCATGATTTATATCTGTCGATGTACATACTTTTTTGGGATATATATTATATTTTATATATATATATTATATTATATATTTTATATATATATATATATATATATATTTGCTAATAAGCTATAACTTAAGAACTTGTGTGCACCTATATAAACTTATCTCCAGAGCTGTGGGCTCTATTTGCACGATGTACATAGAATTTATAACCATACTATTAGAACATGCATGTATTGTAATATTTGTTTAATACATACCAACTTAAGGGCCCCTACCTAAGTGGGTACATGTATTATTTAATATAAAGTAAAAATATTGCTATTTACAAGAATAAAAATAACAACAATTAAAATAGCATGACATAACACATGGATAGTGATATCTGTATATACATTTAGGTGTACTTACCCAGGTGGTTGTGGTAAGGTCTTGCAGACAGCAGGGCCTGTACCCCAAATTTGAGCAGTTCCCCTGTGGGGGGAACAATTTTGGGGTCTTGATGATCAGTTAAAATCTCTTCTATCATAAAACTCCTGTATCGATGAGACCTGTGATCTGCAAAGGTTTCATGTGGAAAATAGTGAGCCCCAATATCTAGGGGGTGCTGCATGATGGTGTCTTCCTCAGCTTGATCTGTCCAATACGTGTCTGTATTTTCTCTATATCCAAGCAGGTTTGTGGAGAGAACTAGAGCAGATCGTCCAGATAGGGCAAACTTCTCTGTGATCCTCCCCGACTCGCTTTCATTCTCCTCTACGGGGGACTGTGTCTTCTATGGAGCTGGAGGTGCTTGGATCAGATCTGGGGTCACTGGAGAAGCAGTAGATCCTGTTGTTTCTACTTAGTGTTGGGTAAAGTGTGCGGCAGAACCAGAGTTCCCAAACTTCTGAAAGTGAGCTCCCTGGCCCCTCCCAGAACTATGCAGGAGCCTATGGCATCCAGCGCAGTAATACACTGACCTCCCACACTCTGGTGATGATGATGATGTGAGGCTTGCCCAGCACCCTCCATAGAACAACACATTACTCCCAGCAGGGCACATTATCAGCCACATTTCACTCTTACTTTTAATTTAGAACAGACCTACAAGGCGATTATCTGATCCCGGCAAATGTGTCACAATGCAGCTCATAAATCTTCACTAGTGACTATCTGTGCAGCGAGTTCACCCTCCATGCTCATAAATAATGCTAATATCAGTCATCTGCAGAAATTACAGCTGAGAGAGATGCACATATGTAATTGGGATATCGGCAATTGGTTTGATTGTTAGATGATAAAAATCTCTTAATTGTGTAAGTATTCATACATATGCATAGCAATAAACATACAGGTACACACATAAATATATATGTAGAGAGGGAGGTGCATGTAGATAGATAGATAGATAGATAGATAGATAGATAGATAGATAGATAGATAGATAGTTGTGTGTATATATATGTATATATACACAAATATACATAGGTATACACACACATATATATATATATATATATATATATATATGGGCACATGCATACAAACAGTATATGCACACAGAAATACAGGTACAAACAAACACATATATATATATATATATATAATTAAATATATATATATATATATAATATATATATCTTTCTCTCTCTATCAAATATATATATGCCTATAAAGTACACCTCTCTTACATCTTTTCATGGGACCATGGGACAACACAGAAGATGTGACAGTTTGATATAATGTAGTCAATGCACAGCTTGAATAGCACTGGAAATGGATAACTCAACACACAGACATCAATGTCTAAACCGCTGTCAACAAAAGAAGGAACACCCCTCAGTGAAAATGGCCAATTTGCCATTTTCCCTCCATGGTGTCATGTGACTCATTATCCTATGTTCACACAGCTGATTCACGCTGTAACTGCGGGACGGATTTCGCCCACAATTACGCCATGTGTATGGGGGCGAGGCGGGGGCGGAGGGGTATGTGCATGTCACTTTCTCCCCGCTCGCCGTATTTCGCGAGCAGGGAGAGGAGCCGGAATCCATAGTGTGGATTACTGTAATGACAGGGACGGATTTCAGCCGTATTTGCGCGCAGTACGGCGCGCAATACGGACTGAAATCCATCCCAAAATCAGCCGTGTGAACATAGCCACAGTGTCTCAGGTGTGAATGGAGAGAAAGTGACTACATTTTCCCTGTCGTTTCCTATTGATCCATCGAAGGATTCATTAGGATACGTTTTTCAGGAACCCTAAACGTATACCAACAACATGAGCAAAGCACAATGTAAACCCAGCCTAAGGACTCATTCACTAATGGCGACATGTATCAACGGGGCTGCGGCAGATATCTGTCGCCTTTACAGCCCGATATCAGGCGAGCCCTGTTCATAATCTCTCCCATGCCATTCTCGGTCACTTTACATAGCGCCTGCAGCGCTTTGTAATGCGCCCGATCTCGGGCGGGGGGGGGGGGGGGCGCACCACAACCAGAGCGAAGCTACATATTTATAGCTTTGCTATGGCATTTCTGTGCGCATTACTGCTGGAACAGGTATAACACTTTCACAGTGGTTTACCTGAGCCAGAAATGTCACCCTAGCGCTAGAATGCGCCTGATTTATGAAGCGTTGTAGAGTGGGTTCATAAATCAGCTGCACTCTACACTAACGTTAGGCACATGAAATTCGGCGTGTTAACACCAAATTTCATACATGTCACCCTAAATGTTTCTGCTCCCCATTCATGGTATCCATCGGGAAATGTATCCGAACGGGGTCATAGAGTTCTATGGGGTAAACATAGTCCAAACTGCACTATGTTTGTCCTATTTACTGAACATATACACTTTGTGCATTGAACACAAAAGTGTGGTCCAGTTTGAATTATGTCTGCCCTATAGAACTCTGTTTCGCTGTAATTGCTCCACTGGAGTAGCCATCTGGATACATTTCTACATTATCTCAACAGATACCTCAAATGGGGAGCACAAACACTACATGAATGAGACCTAAAAAATATTTAATAAAAAATGAATACCCCTTAAGGATGAAGCTATTTTTGGATTTTTGCTTTTCATTTTTTCCTTCTTGCCTCCACTCACATTCTTGTAAATATTGTATTATACTTTTTCATGGGACAACACTGAAGAAATGACACTTTGGGAGACATGTATGATTGGGTTTTTCACCTTTTTCTGGCATCAAATGCACCAAAGTGAGCTGGCTATGATGTCTAATGTCTTAGGTGCACTGTTCATAACACACGACACTTTTTAATGTGCTTAACATGAGGGGGCGTTCTGGGGGCATTTTGGGGGTGTGTCGCACCACACTCGTATTATTAGACACATATATGAATGGTTCGGTAAAACTAGGCGCATTACTGCTCGGACAGGCAGACCTATCTCAATGTGGTCTTCCTGAGCCTGAGGAGTCGAAGTGGAGCTAGGTTCACTGTTAGGGAAAAAAACGAGTACAATAATAAAAAGTAATTTATGATAATTATCAAACAATATTAAATGAAATTATTTAAATTTAATAAAAAATGTTATCATGTAAAATTAATATAAAAATTTATAATCTCCTAAAAATATAAAAATATCTCCTATAAAATGTATTTAAAATTAATAGAATCTAAAACTAATTTTACATTAAATAACCACTGACAGTTCAGATTTTTACATTTTTAATTTTCACTACATTAAATTTTAAATTTTTTTTGCTGCTCTCACCCTTTATTCTACATACAGCAGGAGCCAGCACAGCACAGGTCTTGCTGCGAGCCGTGGTCCACCAAGCAAGATCAGTACCATAGTTTCTATTCACTGACATGCTATTCTAATGACTTTTATTTCCAGCCTATCTATAGCCTTTATATGTGTCTGGCGCATTACTTGTGTGCCTAAGTTCCGTAATGCGCCAAACACATAGGCGAGGTGCAATGAACTTTAGACACCATTTATGAACGTACAAAAAAACACTTTCATACATTCAGGTGCATTTGACACTGAAAAAAAGATAAGAAAATGAACTTCGATGCACCTAGTTCCATACATGTCTCCATTTGACTCAATGTACAGTAGGCAGTATACAGCTTGTATAACAGTGTAAATTTGGTGTCCCCTCAAAATAACTCAACACACAGACGTCAACGTCTAAACCGCTGGCAACAAAAGTAAGGCATCGTAATGGTTGACCCAAGAAGTTGAGTGCACATGCTCTGCATCATATCCAGATTTTTTTTTTTTAAATAGACATATGAGCACTGCTGCAGAGTTTAAAAGATTGGGGGGTCAGCTCATACCATAAGCCATACACTGCTTCAAATTGGTCTGCATGGCTGTCATCATAGAAGAAAGCCTCTTCTAAAGATGATGCACAAGAAAGCCTGCAAACAAATTGCTGAGGACAAGCAAACTAAAGACATGAATTACTGGAATCATGCCCTGTGGTCTGATGAGGCCAACATAAACTTATTTGTTTCAGATGGTGTCAAGCATGTGTAGTGGCAATGAGGTACGGAGTGCAAAGACAAGTATGCCTTGCCTACTGTCCAGTACGGTGGGATTATCATGATTTGGGGCTGCATGAGTGCTGCCGGCTGTGGGGAGCTCCAGTTCATTGAGGGAACCATGAATCCCAACATGTACTGTGACATACTGAAGCAGAGCCTGACTCTCTCCTAGCTGGGCCACAGGGCAGAATTCCAATGTGATAACAACCTCTAACACACTTCCAAGACGACCACTGCCTTGCTAAAGAAAATGAGGGAAAAGGTGCTGGACTGGCCAAGTATGTCTCCAGAACCTTAACCATATTGAGCATATGTGGGGCATCCTCAAATGGAAGGTGGAGGAGCTTAAGATTTCTAACATCCACCAGCTCCGAGATGTCGTCATGGAGGAGGGGAAGAGGACTCCAGTAGCTGCAACCTATGAAGCTCTACTGAACTAGAAAATAATGGTGTCCACACAAAATATTGACACTCTGGGCACAAATTGTTCATTTTCACTTAGGGGTGTACTTACTTTTGTTGCCAGAGGTTTAGACATTGATGGCTGTGTGTGAGTTATTTTGAGGACACACCAAATTATAGAAGCTGTACACTGACTACTTTACATTATCTAAACAACAATATTTGGCTTTGCACATCCCAAAAACTTTTTTGAAAAAAATGAGCATAGGTGCACACTGGTGCGGCAGCAATATGCATACACATTCCAATACCAGCAGCACACTATTAACTAAAGAACTATCAAAAGGCACATAGGAATTTTTGAGAAAGCATTTTTGATACTTAGGACACATGAACATTTTTTGAGGTTCTTAGTTCACATTTTTGATCAAAACAAGCTTAAGCCCAAATCCCATCAACAAGGGGACGTCAAATACAGGTGGGAACCTACACTGACGTTACCTCTCTTTGGGGCCTGTTCAGACCTCCATACTTCAGGGAGGGAAGGCTCCAGCTACTAGGTACACTGCATTGATTTAAAAATCTGTGAAGGTGGGTGGAGTGCAGAAAACCAACAAGGAGGCAGCCACTCCCCCATACAGACAATCTAGACAACAATATTTGGTTTTGCACATCCAAAACCACTCCACCCACTTTCACAGGTAGCGTTTGCTACCCTGCCACCGCTGCCTCTGAATGCCCAGGTCCTCTATCCCGAGCTTTCAGAGGCAGGATTCAGACTGGTGCTCCGCTCTGCTAACCCACCCGGTAAGCTTAAGGACTTAGGCCTGAAGCCTACCAGGCGCTGGCCCACAGTGCTGATGTGGACGGTGCGATGTCGTCATATCAGAGGCTGGCTGGGCGCTCGTCACATCGGGGGATCCTGGAGAAAGGTAAGTAAGTAATTTCTTTTTTTTCACCAATGGAGCCTAAACCCTGCCTGCCTGCAGGCTATATGGGCCCATTTACCCTGCCTGCCTTCCTATAAGGGCACCTATACTCTACCTGCCTACCTATATGGGTCCTATACCCTGCTTTCCTGCCTATATGGGTCCCTGTACACTGCTGGCCTACCTATATAGGCCTCTATACTCTGTCTGTCTAATTGTGGCCTACCTACCTGGGGCCTATGTACTACCTACCTACCAGGGGCCTATGTATTACCTACCTACCTGAGGCCTATGTACTGCCTACCGACCTACTTGGAGCCTACCAACCTACCTATCTAGGGCCTATCAACCTATCTAATACGGGTCTACCCACCTGGTAACATGATTCTGAGGGGTACAGATCATAATCTCAATCTCCAGGGGGTGAATCCTCTGTTCCATCCCACTACGATACTGGACATCCAAAAGTTTGCTATGGGGCCCAAGCTTCTCTAATTATGCACCTGTTACTAACAATGGTAAACATTTCTGAAGCCTGAATGATGACTGCTCCCACCATCAAGCAATTTCCATCTTCTAGAAGATCTCCTTTTTTAAGTAGCACAGGAGACATAATTATGTTTAGCAATGGTTAGCTATTTTAAAATACTTCAAATGAATCATCATATCATCACATCACCTCCTTTATTTCCATTTTGAACTTATTAATATATCTATCTATCTATCTATCTATCTATCTATCTATCTATTATATATATATATATATATATATATATATATATATATATTCCTATTTACTATTGTGTTAATTCCTCATTATTTTTGGCCTGTTAAAGGGTAATTTCCATTATTTATTTCCAGCAACCAGAGCTATGTACAAACATTGCACAGTTGAACTGTGAGGTCCGAAATAGGAGAGGGACAGCCAAGACAAAGAGGTAAGAAAATGAGAGGTGGGTCTGGCTAGTGAATTTCAAGAAGCTGCTGGAATAGTCAGTAAAGAAACAGAGAAGCAAACAAAAGCCAAGCCCTGCTTAAGTGGGGTAAATAATTGTGATATGATAGGTGGAGAAGTGTTTTATTTTGATAAGAGACACTTAAAATATCCTGCTAATTGGGACTATATTTGCATGCATTTTTCAGTTTCATCATAGATCATATGGTGATCAATAGGGCATACACATACGCACAATGCAAGAGTTTGCAGCTTGACTATTAGTTTATGGTGAACAATGTATAACTTTGAATACTACAAAGCTAAGTCATAAAATACAATAAAATAATAGCATGGATAAAAATACATAAAAAAATACAATACATGTAATGTGAATCATATTTAATAAATTGGTCCCAGAGTCGGACTGGCCCAACAAAGTACCAGAGTATATAATGTATACCTAATATTTCAGGGATCGAAAGATCTAACAGAAGACAACCTTATTTGGAGCTGACTTTCGAACCAATCACCAGATACTCTATTAAACACTACAAATGCAAAGATTGCTTAAAATTGCCTGTGCACACATCCCTGAACTTCAGTCTGACAATGATCAGGCCATTTGTTTATCGCTTATCAAATGCATGGGCATGGACAAGATGCATCATATACTTTTGTATAGAAAAATGTTTTTTTTGCCCATGGCAACCAATCAAGTTCATTTGTTGTTCACAATGAAAGGTAAACTTGAGACAAATGTGATACTCATGATCCAGTGTTATGTGCTAGAAAATAGGTGAAATCATCAGAAATCAAATTCAAGAAAGAAAAGGTCCAACATTATAACGCGGTTTCCATAAAAGCTCCCATCTTTATTACAATATCATCAAAAACATATTCAAATAAGGAACCACATCACAATAGCTTTCGGAAATCCATACTCTTAGTCTATGTTCCATTATAAGATAACTATCACATGGCTCACAAGTGCAACTTACAATGGTGACACACAACGAAGAGCTCCCTTGCTGCAGGTTCAACAAGGCGGTCTCAGCAGACGAAGCGCGGGCAGGCTCTTCGAAGACACTGCGGAACTCCTGCAGGAATGTCACCAGATCAGTTGTAACCGAATCACCTCGGTCCCAGAGTGGATTCCCCAGGCCAGGGCTTTCCCGGCGAGGAGACTGAGCACGCAGGCCACCTTGGACCTTTCAGACGGGAACTGACCAGCCATAAGTTCTATGTGGAGGCAGCACTGGGTGATGAAGCCCCTGCAGGCCATAGGATCCCCGTCAAACTTCATCGCCATGGACAACCGGAGTTTAGGGCCGGCGGACATTCCCCGCGCGGCTGCCATGGGTGGAGCCACGGCAGCCGACTGCTGCTGCTGAGTGACGAGGAGCTGCTGCATCATAGACGTCAGCTGGTTAAGCTGCTGCGCTTGCTGCGAGATCTGTTTAGACTGATGGGCCACGATGGTGGTGAGGTCAGAGATACTCGGTAGAGGAACCTTGGCGGGATACAGGGCCGGATCGAACTGTTTTCACCTGAGCCCACCGCAAAGCGGGATGGACTTGCTGCGGCGGATTGCTACCAGGTCGCTCCCCCTGACATGACTTGCTTGCGGTGGCTGCCGAGGTGTGGCGCGGTACAGAATCATGAGGCAGACTCATAGTCAGGGACAGGCGGCAGGTCAGGACAGACGGCAAAGGTTTGTGGTCGAGGGACGGAGGCAGAAAGGTACGATACATGGTAATGGAAATAAGGTACAACGGACCGCTTCCTCTCTAGGCACAGGGCACTATAGATTCGGCAAAGTGATAAGGAAGGGGCAGAACTTAAATAGGGTCAACACCCAGTGAGACCAATCACCGGCGCGCTGTCTCTTTAAACTGGGCTCCGGCCAGCAGCAGGAGCACGCGCCCAAAGCACAGCAGGAGCGCGGCAACGTAAGTGGACAGAGCTTCGAGCATGCCCGCAGCCCGAGGACCGGGTCGCGGCGCTGCTTGCAGCGGGGGATGCCGCCAGGGTGCGGGTGTGCCTGTGACCCGACACAGTGGACACCTATTACAGTACCCCCCGCCTTCACGCCTCCCCCTCTTTCTAGTCTGCAGAACCCTCCTCAGGAGGTCCCGGTCCAGGATGTTATCCTCCGGCTCCCACGACCCTTCCTGTGGCCCAAACCCCCTCCAGTCAACCAAGAAAATCGTCTTCCCCTAACCGTCTTCATGGCCAAGATCTCCTTAACTGTAAAAACATTGGTGGAGTCAGCTACGGGAGATGGTGGAACAACTGATCGTGAGAACCGATTAAGGACGACAGTTTTCAGAAGGGAGACATGGAAGGAGTTTGGGATGTGCATAGTAGGAGGGAGCCGGAGTTTGTAGGCCACAGGATTGATGCGCCTCAGGACTTCAAAGGGACCTAGAAACCGGGGCCCAAGCTTATAGCTGGGAATTTTTAGGCGGACATACCGGGCAGACAACCTTACCTTATCTCCCGGGGCAAAGAACTGAGAGAGTCACCTTTTCTTGTCTGCCTGTACCTTCATGCGGGCAGAGGCCTGGAGCAGCGATTGACGTGTCTTGTCCCAAATGACAGATAAGTCACGGATGAGACTGTCTACCGCAGGCACATCAGAGGAGGCAGAGGGCAGCGGAAGGGGCGGACGGGGGTGCCGGCCAAAAACCACGAAAAAAGGAGATGCTCCGGCAGAATCTGACTCCAGAGAATTGTATGAAAATTCGGCCCATGGCAACAAACTAGACCAATTGTTATGTCGAGCAGACTCGAATTGGCAGAGATAAGTACCCAAGACCTGATTTACCCTCTCCACTTGACCATTAGATTGTGAGTGGTATGCAGAGGAAAAGTCCAGTATGACTTGTAATTGGGCGCAGAGGCCCCGCTAAAATCTAGAGACAAACTGAACTCCCCGGTCCGAGACGATATGCTGTGGAAGTCCATGCAGCCAGAAAATATGTTGAAAGAAGAGATTGGCTAGACGTGGAGCGGAAGGGAGGCCAGGCAGCAGAACAAAGTGTGCCATTTTGGAGAATCTGTCTGTGACCACCCAAATAACCATGTTACCAGCAGAGGGAAGTAAGTCGTTGATAAAGTCCATAGCGATGTGAACCCACGGACAGTTAGGAACTGGCATAGGTTGCAGCAGCCCCGCCGGCTTGAGACGAGGAGATTTTTTACGAGCACAAGTGATACAAGCTTCCACAAATTCTTTCACATCTTTGGCCAACTGAGACCACCAATAAAAGCGGGCAATCAGGGAACGAGACTTTTGAACCCCAGGATGTCCGGCTATACAAGAAGAATGACCCCAGTCCAGTACCCTATTCTGGAGCGCTGTGCGCACGTACATCTTGCCTGGGAGTAAATGTTGGAGGTTTACGGGAGCTGCGGATATCAGACATTCAGGGGGTACAATGTGCTGAGGAGGGACCTCTTCTATTCCACTAACATCTGTGGCATGGGAAAGAGTGTCGGCTTTGATATTGTTTTCCGCCGGTTGGAAATGGATAACAAAATTAAAATGAGAGAAAAACAGCGACCACCTGTCTCTGCGTGGGTTCAAACGTTGCGCAGTTTAGAGGTAGAGGAGATTCTTATGATTGGTGAAGATGTTTACAGGATGCCGAGCGCCCTCCAGGAGGTGGCACCATTCCTCTAAAGCAAGCTTAGTGTCCAGAAGCTCCCGGTCACCGATGGCGTAGTTTCTCTCAGCAGACGAGAACGTTTTGGAAAAGAATCCGCAGGTCCGAGTCTTGCCTTTACGGCCCTTTTTGGTGAGAACCGCTCCAGCCCCCACGGATGAGGCATCGACCTCCAAGAAGAATGGATTCTCTGTATCCGGCCGGGATAAAACGGGTGCCGAGGCAAAGGTGGCCTTTAACTTGGAAAAGGCTTCTTCGGGGGCTGGTGGCCACAGTTTCGGGTTGGCATGCTTCTTGGTGAGAGCCACAATCGGTGCCACCAACGTCGAGGAATGTGGGATGAGCTGCCTGTAATAGTTGGCGAATCCCAAGAAGCGTTGTATGGCCCGGAGGAAAACAGGTCGAGGCCACTGTAGGACAGTGGACAGTTTTGTGGGGTCCATCTGCAGACCCTTGTCCGAGATTATATATCAGAGGAATGGGAGGCTGGTCCGGTGGAATTGGCATTTTTCTAGTTTGGCATAAGGGTGGTTCTCACGCAGGCATTTCAGGACCTGGCGCACATGCGACTGGTGGACCTCCAGATTAGGTGAAAAAAACAGAATGTCATCCAAGTAGACGACTACGCAGTCATACAGGAGATCTCTGAAAATGTCATTGACAAATTCCTGGAAGACTGCTGGAGCATTGCATAAGCTGAAGGGCATCACTAGATACTTGAAGTGCCCATCACGAGTATTGAAGGCCGCCTTCCACTCGTCACTTTCTCAGATCCGAATGAGGTTATAAGTTCCCTGCAAGTCCAACTTGGAAAAGACTTTAGCTCCCCGGAGATGATCAAAGAGTTCGGTAATCAGTGGCAATGGATACCGGTTTTTAATGGTGATCTTGTTGAGACCACGGTAGTCGATGCACGGTCGCAGGGACCCATCCTTCTTCTCCACAAAGAAGAAACCGGCACCTGCCGGAGTAGATTTAGGGATGAAGCCTTTCTGTAGGTTTTCCTTAATGTAGGCCGACATAGAATGAGTCTCGGGTATGGAGAGCGGTTAGACACTACCCCGGGGCGGACTAGTCCCAGGCAGCAGGTCTATAGGGCAATCGTAGGGACGATGTGGAGGAAGAGTCTCCGCTTGCTTCTCAGAGAAGACATCCTGAAAGTCTTGATACGGTTGTGGCAGGCCTGGTAGAGGCTTGGGAGCTGGTTGTGGAGGAATGGGGCGCACTCGGCAAGGTGTCAATAGGCAGTGAGACTGGCAGTCTCGACCCCAACACAAAACTTCTTCCAGTCAAGCATAGGGGCGTGATGCTGCAGCCATGGAAGGCCCAGAACAGCCGAGGAAGAACGGGGTAGTATGAAGAATACGATCCTCTCCATGTGCAAAGCTCCTACTTGTGGGACCACCGGTGCCATCCGAAAGAGGATGGAGTCGCTCAGTAGCTCAACAGAAATGGATGAGATGACCAAGGGTTGGTCTAAGCGGACCACCGAGAGATGATACTTGGCCACCAAAGCAGCATCCATAAAATTCCCAGCGGATCCAGAATCCAGGAAGGCAGCCACTTGAAGGGAAATCCCGGAATTGGTTGTGATAAGAGCTGGTATCATGAGCCATGGAGAAGGATTGCTCACACCAAGGGACGCCTCTCCCACGAAGCCTAGGTGCGTGTGTTTCCCGGACGTTGCTGAAGGAGCGGACAACCCCTGCGGAAATGTTCAGGGCTGCCGCAGTAGAGACACAAGTTCTCCTCACGTCGTCGTGTGAGTTCTTGCAGAGTAAGGTGGGCTCTGTCCACTTGCATAGCCTCTTCCATGGCTGGCTGCGAAGGAAGCAGTGGAGGCCGAGGGAACACCGATGCAGGACGGGGCAGACGACGTGTTTGGACCGGTTCGCGCTCTTGAGGGAGCTCCTACTGTCTCTCCTCGAAATGGATGTCAATACGGTTTGCCAGATGGATGAGCTCACTTAACGAAGATGGAGGGTCCCGGGTGGAGAGGGTATCCTTAATCTTGCTGGAGAGGCCCTTCTTGAATGTGGCACACAATGCTGCATCGTTCCAAGCCAACTCAGAAGCAAGTGTGCGGAACTGCATAGCGTAGTCTCCTACAGAAGAGCTCCCTTGCTGCAGGATCAACACGGCGGTCTCAACAGACGACGCGCGGGCAGGCTCTTCGAAGACACTGCGGAAATCCTGCAGGAATGTCACCAGATCAGCTGTAACCGGATCACCTCAGTCCCAGAGTGGAGTCGCCCAGGCCAGGGCTTTCTCGGAGAGGAGACTGACCACGAAGGCCACCTTGGACCTATCAGACAGGAACTGACCAGCCATAAGTTCTACGTGGAGGGAGCACTGGGTGATGAAGCCTCTGCAGGCCTTAGGATCCCCATCAAACATCATCGGCATGGACAACCGGAGTTTAGGGCCGGCGGACATTCCCGGAGCAGCTGCCATGGATGGAGCCATAGCAGCTGGCTGCTGCTGCTGAGTAAAGAGGAGCTGCTGCCACATAGACGTCAGCTGGTTAAGCTGCCGCGCTTGCTGCGCGATCTGTTTAGACTGTTGGGCCACGATGGTGCTGAGGTCAGAGACACTTGGTAGAGGCACCTTGGCGGGATCCAGGGCCGAATCGAACTGTAACAGTCAGCGGTAGTGGATCCTCTGGACCACCACAGGCGATGGTAGTAGCCACACCATCAATTCGGCAAGGTGATAAGGAAGGGGCAGGACATAAATAGGGTCAGCGCCTGGTGAGACCAATCACTGGCACGCTGTCCCTTTAAATTCGGCTGCAGCGCCTGAAGCACAGCAGGAGCGTGGCGAGGTAAGTGGACAGAGCTGCGAGTGCTCCCGAAGCCCGAGGACAGGGTCGTGGTGCTGCTCGCAGCGGAGACGCCACCGGGGTGAGGGTGTGCCAGCAACCCGACACAGGGGTCACATGGACACCCGTGACACACAGGAGAGCATATAATGAATGTAAATTTGGTTTCACACTTGGATTTTGGCTCCATTGCGAGTATCTATTGAGATACTGTGGAAAACAATATCCTGATATATACCAGGGTGGAGCCATAGAAAACAATAAAGAAAGTGTAGTCTTTGGATTACATTTGTTCTATTTTATAAATGTACAGGTTTTATGTGCCAGACACAATAACGTGTCCAACACATAAAGTGCGTACCTTTAGTAAATAGACCAAACGTAATCTAAATAGGATTATATTTGCCCTATTGTTTTCTATGGCATTGCCACATTATTAATTAGGATACAATTTTTTACATTATGCCAACAGACACCTGCAATGGAGCCAAAAACCAAATGTGAACCCAGCCTTACTCACTAATCATCTTGTTATAAATGAGAATAAAATACCTTCTAAATGAGAACCTCCTGGTGAACAACTGATTGCTGCAGGTTTCACAGATAACACCCTAGATCACCTGTTAGTGCAGAAATCTGCCCATTAAAATAAGAGGGCTACCATGAAATATATGGTTGTGCTGAATTCCCCAGTGTGCAGGCTTTTCTTTTCAGCAGCTCTCTCCTTTGGCTAATAGAGGGGAGACAGAGTCCAATTACAGATGCTGTCATTTTACGTGGTTTGCCACTGTGATGAAAGTGTCGTCCACATATTTGATGCATAATTACCTCCGTTGCAATTATGTGGCGGTCACATACACAGAATTTGTTGTACTGATACCAGTGCTACTATGCTTACAGGTCTCCATGTTCCTCTCTGAACAATTACTTGATGGTCTTCTATTTTTCCCTGATGCTTTAGCTGTTTGCAGTTTTTAACAATGCTATCATGGAAATCACTTCTTTGTACACTGACTTCTTGGGGAGCATGTGGTTATATACACATATAAGAGTCTGAGCCACTGATAAAACAAGAGACAATTTTGAGACCACTTTATAGTCTCAGTAGACAATGCAGCTAAGTTGTAGTCACCAATCATAATCCTTAATAAAATATAGCACAAGAGCACACTGACACCTTAAAAGCTGTCAGCAGCTTCCTACTCCCTACATAGATGACACGTTATGGCCTTTGCTAATAAAGTCTATAGGTCCCACTTATTGGGGATTTTTGCTAGAGAAACAAGAAGGATTTTGATATGATGAACTAAAGGACAGCAAAAGGCCCATATACTCTTCTTGCACAAGGGCTCTGCTCTGTCTTTGTCACTCCTTGTTCAAGAGAACTGTCATATACAACATGTGCCTTTTATGGAACAAAATTTTGGTGAATATTTGTACCACCCTTGGCAAAAGCAATTTCCCCACTTTTCATGAGCTTGTAAATTGAGGCATCTTGTAACACTGGTTCTACTCCCTCCCCTCTTTATTTTTATTACACCATTTACACTTGGTAGATGAGTTATAATTTGGTGTCTAGACTTCTGCATTTTACTCAGAAGATATACACATTTTAAGCGACATGTATGAAGTTTTCTGGCGTGATTTGCGCAAAAAAAACTATTGTTGCTCCTGTCAGACTTTTTTTTTAAAGGTGTCTCGCCAAAAACTGGTACAAATCCGACACCCTTGACAGTCCGACACCCTTGACAGTTTTGTATGCGCTAATTCTTAGGGGGTGTGTCAAGCCACATTCATTAGATTAGACACATTTCTGAATGTGTGTCGACAGATTGTGGCACCCAAATGTTGTACTAATTGCTCATTACAAATTTTGGCACATGTTTTGGTGCGTGTTTTTATCTCAAAGTAAGCCACATTTTTAAAATGCTGTGAGACACTTTCATACATACTTATAAAGTACAACTGTCTAGTCTGCGACCAGTTGTCATACATATCACTCTTTGTCTGTTGTACTAATTTTCTATAGTTCAAAAATGGTACATCTACTTATTATTTTTAGAACTCAAGGACCCTGCTGTATTACAGATCTGTGTTGAACACATACTGCAGAGAGTACTGAATAGGGTCCCACCTAGAATGCATTATCCTATTATAAAGGTATTCTTCCATATAAGCAATGTTCCTAAAGGATAGTACAACCCTTTATGGGGCTACCAGTGGCATAGCTAAAGGAATCACAGACCCTCCTCACCACACAGCTGTAGTTCCATGACTTCTTTCAAAAAAGCCTGCACCTGCATATTAAGGACTCAGCAGCTGTGATCAGAGCTAGCTCTGGTCCCAGACATTTAACCCCTTAAATTTCGTGGTTTATAGCAACTGCAGCATCTAGGTGGTTGACTGAGGGAGTGGACTCTCTCTGTCTAACCATTGTCACCCATCGAATAACGGAGTGCTGATGGTTGCCATAAAGGCTATTGGCCTTCCAGGTCTGCCATCGACAGAAGTCTATTAGGGTGCCTGGCACAGGCACAATATATAGCAATACAGTAAACTATTGCTATGTATTATAACAGTGATCAAGCGATTACATAGTTCAGTCTTAAAAAATGTTTGAACATAGAACATAATAAAAGAAATAAAAATAAAATCGTTTCCCCAAAAAAACACTTTATTTGTAAAAAATAAAAAAGGTACATGTAATAGTTATTGTCACATCCATAATAATTTAATCTATAAAGTTATCATGTTATTTAATCCATACTGTGTATTCAACCAACCAAAAAAGTGATCAAAAACCCTTATGTACTAAGCTTGGTACCTATAAAAACATCAATTTATCCTGTAAATAAAAAGCCCTCAGCGGCAGAGCAACCGCAGGCTTTCGCAGGTTTCTGCCACTAAGTGGAGTAATACAGGAGATCTACAAGCAACACGCTACCAAGGATACCTGGCCTTACTGGGGTAGAAGCCAGCCATATATGATGTCAGCCACAGTAAGCGTTTGGCAGCCGTCTATAGTTATTTCTGGGTCGTCTCTTTTCGGGAGTAGACAACGTGTTGGTGGGTGTTAACTCCCCGTGTTACAGGCCAGGTTTTGACCAGGTCCCTGGAGGGCTATAAAAGGCCTGGGCCTGCAGATGTTTGGGGGGTGTGGTTTGCTGCCAGAAACTGAAGCTGCAAAAGCGCCTAGGAGAGGCTCTTACCCCCAGGCTTGAGAGAAGCTGGAACCAGTGGTGACTGGTATTAGGAATGTGGTGGTGGTGCTCGGCAAAAGATCTTGACCACTAGTATAAAGGGTCTCTGTCTGTTTAGCTAGTGGCCATAACCTGCTGGACAAATAAAGGTGGTTGAGGCCAGAAAGAGAATACCATTCGGTCCAAGTGATGTTGGAGTGCCAGCCTGCTTACCAAAAGTGGCGATCCTGTGAGCTAATGACCCTGGGCCAATCCAAGATGGTGGCCGAAAGTGAGTGAAGCATCACATATGGTGGAGGACGTGGGCATTATTGTCATAGACTGGAAAAGTTTGGCACAGAATGTGGTGCCTGAAATGAACTGATGAATGCTGCCTAAAATTGGTGCTGCTAAAAGAGACTGTGTTCACGGTGGGAAAAAGACTGTTTTGGTTTGGCCATGGAGGAACTCCTTGCCCAGCTGATGCAGTCTATGCAGGAATCTGAGTAGGGGAATGTTAGCTGTGTAACAGAGATAGCTCCAGTTACTGCACCCCTATGTGAACAAGCTGCTAGAGGTGCTGTAGCAGTAGAGGAGAGCAGCTCAGGTCTGCCCCCGGGAGGTCATGACTGTCAGAGCTATGGGTGAAGTAAATGCAGTGTGTGAACTCGCTACTAAAGACACTGCAGCCAGAGAACCAGAGGGGTTTAGCTCTAGTGTGCCCCTAGAGGTTATGGCTGGTAATAGCACAATGAGCGCAGGTGATGTATATCTGGGAGTTGATAGCAATCCTGAGAGTTATGTTGTCAATACAGTTTCCTGCAGAGCTGATGTGGTTGCCAGTAGCAATCAGGTGCGCTCTGCTGGTGTTGGAAAGGTGATTGAGTTGACT
Organism: Phyllomedusa bahiana; assembly: GCA_025379985.1. Taxonomy (NCBI): domain Eukaryota; kingdom Metazoa; phylum Chordata; class Amphibia; order Anura; family Hylidae; genus Phyllomedusa; species Phyllomedusa bahiana. Next base: position 57,407 of record JAODAL010005536.1, on the reverse strand, counting down.
AGTGTGAACACAGCCAGTATATTGCCCGAAAGGGAGAAGGCAAACCCTGGAAATGAGGGCTCTGTTGCCATGTATGAGGAGACTGGTAGTAAGAGTGTGAATGTGTCGGATATTGACCATGGGGAACAAACACTCTGTGAAGAGTCCCAGTTACAGTATGGGAGTGGACGTTCTAGTGGGTCAGTGTGGCCGGGTGATAGTAAGGAAAATACTTGTGTAAAGGAAAATGTGCTGAGGCAGATTTTGGGTGCAGCCCTGAGCAGTTTATCCCAGAGAGGTGGCTCTGTGATGGAGATTTGGACTGTAGCACTGCAGAGGGTGAAGAGAACTGTTGTGCTGGGACCTGTAGTGCAGCTGAGTTCACTTGCTCCAATGGTTGTGTCAGGGCTAGGCGGCACTCAGCCTCCAGGGAGCAACAGTCTGCAGCAGCTGATTTGCAATCCGGATAGATAGTCTGATGGCAGCTCTGTGAGTGACAGAGGCCCAGCCACTCCGGACAGGTGGCGTGTCGCACCAGCCAATGGGAGGACCCGGAGGCCGCTCCAATCGGCTGCTGGGGCGGTGTCCAGGAAATACATTTAAACTCCCTGCTGACTAAGTGCAGCGCCTGTGATATTCTCCTGGCTGCCTTAGTTACCTGTGCTGTGTTAGTTTGTTTGCTTATCAGTGTACCAGACCTCTGCTTGTTTTCCTGACCCTGTTTTGCATTCTGATTTTGTACCTCCCTCCTGTTCGTGTTTGACCTTGGCTTGTTTACGTTTTCACTCTGGTTCTGATTTGTGGCTTGGGGTTCCTGATTTGTTATTGACCCGGACTGTCTGACCTTTCTTCCTCCTGATGGCCCCAGCACTCTAGCAGCGCAGGGACTGTCACCCAGTTGGTGTCTGCCGCTTAGGGCAGCATGTCAAGTAGGCAGGTACAGTGGGCTGGGTTCCAGTCAGGGCTCACTGCTCCTCCCTTGATGTGACAGGTTGTTGTATTTCCAGTAGCTTTTACTGCAGTGGTCACAAAGACTGCAGTGATGGTAGGGATGGAAAATGTGAGCCGCTAGACCCAGATAAGAGGGGTTGCTCAGGCGCTAGTGAGGGGCAGGTCAGTGTGTTTGAACCCTTAGATGGTAAAGAAACTCCCAGTAATGAAGCTGAGGTAAACGCTAAGAATTTCCTATGGGTAGTGGTTGTCAGCAGTACCCAGGAGATAACTAGCAGGCATCCTGAGAGTTCCCCCTTAGAGAATGTTATAGGTGATGTGAAGGAACACAAAGGTGGCTGAGGCCAGAAAGAGAATACCATGTGGTCCAAGTGATGTTGGAGTACCAACCTGCTTACCAAAAGCAACGATCCTGTGAGCTAATGACACCCAGGCCGATCCAAGATGGTGGCCAAAAGTCAGTGAAGCGTCATACCTCACACGGGTCCATCAGCAAAAAATAAAAGCTACAGATCTTAGAATATTGTAACATAAAAACTTGAATTTTTTAAAAGCGATTTAAAGTGGCAAATAGGATTTATTTATGTGACGAGGGGCCCGTAAAATGTAATGTATTATGTAAAATGGTGGTGTAGCTCCTTTCTTTTATTCAGTATGTTTGATTACTTCAGCAGGAATAATTTTCCAGGGCACGCTACACCGCAGGCAACACCTAGTAGTTGTTTTTAAAAAGGAGTGGTCCACAGTCATGAAGAGCATCTCCCTGAGGGGGGAAAGGCTCCAAGCAGAGGTTTTGCACCAAGGTCTATGAACCATTAAAGGGCTACTTTATGTTGTAACCAACAAAAAAAAAAAGATATGTATAGTCAATGTAAAAAAGAGTCACTTGAAAATACAATAAAGATTAATCGTGACTAGGCTAGTCCCCTTAATCATTTTTGGTGACCATTCAGGTATATATGTTTTATGGGCATTTTTCTTCACAGGTGTATTCTCATGTGGAACCAGGTACCATAATTGGGCATTTGATTTATTACCTATTCCACTATCTGTAACGAATAATAGGGACGTCCTCCATTGGGTGGGTTCGCCATTTTCAGGGCAATTGCTCTGGTAGTCAGGCAGTATATATCAGGGTGTTTTATTCTATATATATACTTGTTGCCCAATATAGTTATATTGATGCCCCACATTTGGGATTTTTTCTCTACCTGTTCAAGTATTTTGGACACAGATTATATCGGATCATAAACCTTGACTATTCATCATCAAATTTACTCCATGAGGCACTCCATGGCCAAACACATAGGGTCCATGCCCAGGCTTCTTGTTACTTTTAATGATGCTGTACAACACAGAATGCCCACAACAAGAATAAATCTTCCTTTCTGATGTGTATTTTTATTTTCTCAGGATAATAATGACAAAGATGATAGTGGTGGAGAAAATATGTACTAAAAGTAGCACCTACTGTAAATGACAACAAACCAGATAAAATTAAGAACTATTCTATCACATCTGAACGTTCCCTACTATAATGGCTGTTTGACTGTTTGGATTTTTGTTAGTTTGTTTTTGCATTCTTTCCCTTAAGTATTTTTTCTTGTTTTAGTTATGAGTTCTTAAAATAGATATATGTTTTCCCAAGCATTCTTCAAATGCACAAGTCATTACGGCTGCTCATTGATCATTTCATACATCATAGTAAGCATCCAGGATCTTCTATGACAATCACAGGGAAATACACCGCTATACCAGATAGTGGGCATGTAGAATGAGGTGTCAGGATCAACAGCCAATCGTATAAACATGCCCATATGTTAGCCATATTGTCTTTAGAGTTAGACCGAGGGTCTTTGGGCTCTCAAGAGGGAATAATGCTGAACCTCCACCTTTAGGCTATGTTCACACGGCAGTAATTGCGGGACGTATTTCGGCGTGTGTACAGGGACGAGGCGGGGGGCAGGCAGCCCGTCGGCCCCATAGACTCATTATTCTCGGCGCGTATACGCCATGAATAATTTACATTCTCTTCCTGCTCGCCGTATTGTGCGAGCAGGGAGAGGAGACGTAATCCATAGTTCTCTATGAGAACTGTGGATTACCGTAATGACTTTGACATATCTCGCCCCGTATTTCACGCCGTACTGCGCGAAATACGGTGCGAGATATGTCCTATTTTAAACCGTGTGAACATAGCCTTATATATACAGAACATGTCAACCTCCTTTTTATCCTTTGTTGGTGACATTGTCCATATTGTGTAGCAGATATCCTCAATATGACATACATTTGTCTGAAATTAATTATTAACCCTTTCCCGGATGCAACACGTTAGTGGACTCATCGGGCCCTTCTTACTACTTATGTGTTCTGTTTGATTAGATTGCTCCCTCCTGACAGAGCAACCTGGGTCTTTTGCGGCCACCCTGCTTTACAGTGGGCTCTGGTGAGCACCTAGAGGAGCTGCGGCAGTTTTTTGGTATGATGTCCACCAAAAAAAGTAGAAGCCCATTTCCGATGGATGAATGAACGGTCTCTTGCCAAGCGGGTCAAATTTATGAAGTGGTATGATATACTTTCATACATATTGACAAATGCTACACTAACCTAATTAGACGTACGACTGTCTAGTCTGTGGCAGTTTTCATACATGTCACCCTATATATATCCTTTATTTGACCGTTCCATATTAAAAAGTGTTCATAACCAAGACAGGAAAAAAGCACAATTTGCTCATAATCATAGCATTTTAAGATCTATAATTTTTTTCTTATCATGGCTCTTTTCTGTTTGTTTGTTTGTTTGTTTTTTTTTGTAAACATAATGTTTATTAAATTTTACAATAACAAAAACATACAATAACTGTCCAATAGCTGAGCTACCACTTGATACACACAGAAATAATAACAGGCATTTTTAGTAGTACTAAGAAAAGTACTAAGCATTGAATGTTGAATATAGCTCTAATGACATACTTTGGCATCATAATAATAAGGATGAAGCAAAAGACGGCTCCATCTTCACTAAAAAAAGAAAACAAAAAATAATAAAAAGTAAACCCCCCCCCCTCTCAAAAAAAAAACAAAACACAGAACAGTGGTACCCATACGCAGTTGTGTATAAAAGACATAATCACATACACCTATGTAATCAAGTAAGGTCTGGGATAAAAGGAGAAAACAAATACTGTGCTGATACAATGCTGTGAGATCGTCAAACGGCCCTCGTCCCCTAAAGCCCGAGGGAGAGAAATAGATAGAGGACAAATTCACCCCCAACTCTGACGCACAGTTGCCAAAGGAGTAACCAGGGCATGGTGTCAGGATATGGCTGAGGTAAAGCTCCCATGTTATGGGATACGGACATCCAAAGCCCCCAGACCGCCTGCTAGTGGAGAGGAGAGATACCAGGAGCTGTAAACAAAAGGCTGCATGATCTCCTTGATCTCTTGGGGGTTGTAAAAGTTACCTATGAACTCCTGCCATTTCTTGAAAAATTTAGACCATTGGGTTTCCTTAGTCCTGATGATGTCGATTCTGTCTATTTCGAGATGATGTTTTACCACCTGGATCACTTCCTGCAATGTAGGGACGGTTGGTTCCAACCATTTGGCCAGGAGGCTTTTTTTTTAGCGCTAATAAAAAAAATATGCAGAAGTGGGTGGTTCCTAAAATGGTTGTGGTAAAATATGGAAACGGGAGCTGTGTTGGCTCAAAAGGTTAAATTGACACCGAAAATTAAAATTCGGAGTTTGTTTTTGACGGGTCTCCCAAAAGGGTTCTTTGGTTTTCCCCACAGGTCCCTTTATACTATGGACAAAATCCGTGCGGGGGGTGCCACACTTGGGACAGGACGTCATACGGTCCGGACAAGCTGGATGAGGGGGAATATTAAAGCCGTAAATTGCGAAATGGGCAATTCTAAAGAATGTGTCCCTCCACTTCTCATTAACTATATATTTATGAATCTTCAGCCATCCCTGGAGAATTGTAGTAGAGATCTCCTGGTTAGGGTAGACCTTCACCCACTTAGCAAAAGTCCTGCAAGGCCCCCTCGTCTTCTGAACCCTACGAAGACCAGCATATAGCGCTGATAGAGAGTGGTCTGTTGAAAGAAGTAGGGCCGATAACATTATAAAAAAGCATTCAATTGAAAATGAGACGGCCATCATGTCCTTACTTCTATAAAAAACTCACTAATTTGGGGAGTAAGCCAAAAATCGATGGTGGCAAGGTATATTTTTGAGATAATTCTGAGGAGAGTAAATCCGTTGGGGGGAAGGGTTGAATAAGGGGGAAATAGTTAAGGTCCCTTTACTCCTCCAGACTTTAAATTGGGGGTTACCCAAGGGCCCTTTTTTTGAATTCTGGGTGTCCAGAGATAGGAAGGTATCTACTGGTCTGATAGGGCAGAGAAAAACAGGGTTCTCCGATCTTTCTCCCCCACAATGAGGTTATGTTTCGCCCACCCTTTGGAAGAGCAGAATATTTGGTATGAAGAAGGCCTGGAAGCCCTCCATGGGGAACCGTTGCCGCCTCAGTAGAGAGATTGGAATATCTGGAAGACTGTTTAACCCCAATCCCATCCGTTTACGCAGGAGGCTGGCTAGATTATACAACCTCAGGGTCCGGCAAAATTTCAGCCCCCCCCCTCCCTTTGGGAGGTCAGTTTAGCAAGGGCTATCCGGGGGCGTTTTTTTATTTTCCACAGGAAAGACGTGAAAGCGGTTTTAAAGTTAGCGGAACATCTTTATGTCCCAAGCCCAAAAAGGGGATTGTTTGTAACAAATATAGTATTTTTGGGAACGTCATCATCTTGAGAAGATGAGCCTTAGCGAAATAAGGGAGCGGAAGGGTGCTTCCATCGTTCTAATTCCTTACCAATTTTTGAGGAACAGAGGGGGGTATAAATTTTGGTAATAAATGGATCAGGGGGACTTACCGATATTTATTTCCCAGATACTGGGTGGAGGGGACCCGCCAGGGATTATAGGTAAATTACAAAGCAGATGTGAGGAAGGTGAATGAGCAGGGGAGAGATCCAACAATTCTAACTTAGAAACATTAACCTTGAAGCCCGAGAAAAGGCCAAACTCATGTAACAGATCTAGAGCTATCAGAACCTCCACCAGTGGGTCAGATAGATAAATCAGAAGATCAGCAAATAAGGAGATCTTAATATTGGATGAACCGATATTAATGCCCAGTAGATCTGGATTAACGGCTAGGGCTCTAAAGAGCGGCTCTATGGCCAAATTAAACAGTAGTGGGGATAATGGGCATCCCTGGCGAGTGCCTCTCCCCAAATGAATGGCCCTAGAAAGATGGCTCTTTTCTGTTTGTTAAGGAAACAAGTGCTGGACATACATTTTTTCTGAATTTTTTTCACCGTTCTCCGGTGGTCTGCAGGTGGCCTGCACATATGCTACTTTCATGTCTACTGGGACTCATTTATGGATTTCAACATGCGTGCAGGGAGGTGAGCTGTATACTTTTCTTTTCTTATTTTGCTAAAAGGAATGCAGCATTCCAAAATGTTAATGTTGCTCTGAGCAGCGCATTCTTCTAAAGCGCAGTGGGGTCGGCCCTTGACTGGCCCATTCACTTTCATTATCCCTGCCACGTTTACGCTGGAAAGAAGTGATGTCACTTCTTTCCCTCGGCGTTCAATATGCGGCGGGGAAGACGGCAGGTAATCATAGCACTCTATGAGAGCTATGATTACCTTGATTACAGGACGTATTTCAGAGTGCATTGCAGCGCAATTACACCCCGAAATACATCCTGTAAAACGCTGCGTGAACATACCCTAAGGGCTCCTGGGAGGCGCAGTACAGTGGACCCTGCCCAAGTGCATGGCATCACAATAGGCCACGCCTCTAACTATGCCCAATTACAATGGCATCACACCAGGCAACACCTTTAACCACACCCAAACACATGACATTACACTAGGCCCCTTTACATAGAACAGAAAGACATAAAATAAAACACACCTCTCATAGGTCTAAAGCAGCCTGCAAGACTAACTGGTGGGGAAGGGAGCCAATGGCATCCTGAGGAATCCTGGGACATGCTTTCGACCACCTGGGGCCTTTTGGATTCTGGGGCCCTCGGGCAACTTCCTGGTTATATGGTTTGTGCAATTACCATGTCACAACTGGTCCCGGGCCCTGCAGGTCAGGTTGCGGGCGCAGCCGTGGCTCCCCTGTCTCCCCTGCTTAGGAGAAGAGTGGCGCTGCAGTCCGCATGTTGGGCCGCGGGCTCACTCGCTCCCCCGTGATTACAAACTTACTCGGCCACGCTCCAGTCTCCTCTCACCCCTCGGCCGGCTGCTGTGCGCGCTACGGCCCCCTAGGGCGCGTACGGCAGCTCTCAGAGATTTAAAGGTACAGCGCGCCGGTAATTGGCTAATTTCCGGCCGCTGACCCTATATAACGGTACCGCCCACGACATTTCCTTGCCGGATCTATGTGTGCCCTGTGCCATAGAGAAAAAACGTTCCAAGTGGGTTCCTGACCTATCCGTGTTTCCGACCTCCTGCTACGTCCTCCGACCATGAACCGTTGCCGCCTGCCTTGACCTGCCTCCCTGTCCACGACTACGTCTACGTCTCACGATTCGGTACCACGCTCGCCCTTGGCTGTCACTGCAAGAAAGTCACGCCAGTGGAAGCGACCTGGTTAAGTTTTCCCGCGCCCAGGCCAATTCATTCCCGCTCTGCGGGACGGGGCTTGGTGATAACTGGGTGCTACTTAGATTCTGCTTCCCTGGTGCGGCTTACAACCAATCGCCTTGCGTGGTACAGCGATCCCAACTACCACCTGTCGTAACAGTTAGATCCGGCATGGATCCCTTCCACCAAGGGTGCCTCTGCCCAGTGTGCGGGGACATATCTTTCCAACAGTCGCTTAGCAGTGCAAAGCCAGCAGATTGCGCGGAAGGCCGAAAACTACTGGACTACAAGCTTCAACCGCCATTCAGGCAGCAGTTCTTCGCCCATTTCAGCAGCAGTCGCAAACCTCCGATGTGGTCGGGCAAATCCGCCTCCGGCACTTCCCTGTCGGCGACGAGGGTCCCAATGGTAAGGGCTGTAGTTATATTTCAATGTTAGATGGGGACCCGAAAAATCTTCAAGGGATTCATCAGCCCAGTGCTCCATTGCACATTCGGCCTGATGGAAGACAATTTTCAACTGTGTGTTTCTAAGGGGGGACCGTTTGTCGTTAGCCTCCTCTCGGTAAGGCACTGGCTTGGGCCACGCCTCTTTTGGACAGGAATGATCCTATTTAATGGATTGATCCTGCAGGTATTCCTTTTTCCATGAGTTTCGGCAGCGTTTTTTGAGGAAGCCGGCAAAGTGTGTCATCAAAGCCAAAAAAACGGCACTTATGAACATTTCGGTCAGGGGGGGGAATTGTCGGTTGGAGACCTATGCCGTCCAGTTTCCGGACTTGGCCTAAGAGCTAACCTGGAAACAATGGCCGCCTTTTTGCGGCCGCACTTAAGAGAGGTCTTTCCATCGGGTCAAGGATTGCACTTGTCCTTGCCAGAGGACCTTCCGGTCTTACATCTTGTGCCTTTTTTGTTGCCAGCTCCAGATAATTCCGAAAGGGCCTGTCCTCGACGCCCTCAGTGGTTTGGGAAAAATCCCACACATAGGACACTTAGGAGGAGGGGGGGGGGGGGAGGGGGAGGGGGGGTGGGGGGGGCGTTCCTAGGTGCTGCTCTTCCTCTCCACGGGACCGGACTATGCCAGTAGTGGTCATGATCGACAAGGGGACTCTCATTCCAGGTGCCGGCTTTTACTGTGACTCAGGTTTTCTTGCTTGGAATTTCATCCCAACACTTCCCTGGTGTCTTGGTATCGTTCTGGAAAAAGCCACTGATGATATCTTCTGTCAGCGAGTGTGCTCCTGAGAGGACCCCATACAGTATCTTTACCAAGGCCCTGTCTCTTCTCCAGATGGGGAAAATCCCAATTTGAGGACTGTTAACACAACAGCTAAGTACTGGGCTCATAAATTTAAGTGCAGTATACCTGTGATGAATATTAGGCCATGTTTTTACAAATGTTTGTAATATGCATGCTTAAAACGCTCAAAAGGATTAAAAGTAAGCAAATGGAAACATAACCGTGAGTTCGTTTTATTAGCCAAGCATTTTTGTTATAAATTGAACCCTGATTGCTCAGAACCTTCTGCTGGTGGCACCTCGACCGGTCGTGGTCTCGCTTCTCCGCTCAGTCTACCCTGGCAGGCCCTGACAGGTTATTGGCCCGCAGGAGTACAAGATTTGGCAGATGTTTTTTTTCAGAAAAAACAGAGGCTGTGTCGCTGGCCGCCCCATCGGGCCTATGATTGCCGATTGATCTCCTGCCCGGCCAACAGTCCTCCACAGGGTAGGGATTATCTGTGTCCGCACCGAAACTTCAGGACCATGGTCGGCCTATAAGCAAGAGAATTTGGCATAAGGGCCTTTAATAGTTAAAGTCTCGTCTCCAGCAGCTGCCGGGTTCTTCTTTGTCGAGAAAAAGGCGGAATTCTCTTCGCCCCTGCATCGAATTAAACGAGGAATTAATAAATCACTGTGAGATAACGTTACCCTTTGCCCACTAATCTCGGAACTCTTGGACTGGCTCTGATGGAGCAGAAATCTTTTTCTAATTGATTTGCGGGGGAGCGGTATTAATCTTCTTCCAGGATCCGTGAAGGAGATGGCGAGTGGAAGACGGCCTTTGGGAAAAAAAGGGGGGGGGGGGGGGGGGGGTGGGGGGGGGGGTTGGGGGGGGGGGGGGGGGGGGGGGGGGGGTGGGGGGGGGGAACTCATTGACGGTCACTTTTTGAATACTTGGGGGATGCCATTTGGTCTTTTGCAACGCCCCCGTCTATCTTCCCAGGAATTCGTTAATTGGACATCTTTCGGGACCTTCCTCTTACACTTGTTTCATGTCTAACCTGGATGACATCCTGATATTTTTTTGCCTAATCCGCTAGACCCACCGGCTGTAGATTGCCAAAGTACTGAGGATGTCATCCGTTAATAACCACCTGTATGCCAAATTGGAAAAAAAAAGGTCGAATTTCACTCAATACAAGTCTTACCATTCTGGGGCTACATCATCTCAGATTAAAGGTCTGTGTTATGGATCCAGCTAAGTTGTCGGCTGTTCTTGCAGTGGCCTCGTCTTTTTCAGCTTCGGGGGCTAATCCAGCGCTCCTGGGGTTCGCTAATTATATTAGGCAATTTATTTCCCCATTTTTCCACACTGGTGGCACCGATTGTGGCGGTGACAAGAAAAACCGCTAATTCCCCGACTATGGTTTCTCGCGCGCGGCGAAAAAGCGTTCACTGGAACTAAAGTCTGCCTTTACTTTTGCCCCAGTTCTGTCTCACCTAGATCCTAGAGAAAAGCTTCTCGTTTGGATAGTGGAGCCTCGTCCCAATGGGGGCAGAGCATTCCCTCTTGCCAAAAAGGGACCTTAGGGGCTTGACACCTCACGTGCGGATTCTTTTCCAAGATGTTCTCGGCCGGCAGAGAATTTACGCTATAGGGGATCGCAAATTATTGGCAATCAAGCTTGGCATTGGAGGAGTGGCCTATCTCCTTAGGAGGGGGGCTCGTCACCCCATCGTGTATACACAGAGCCACAAGGAAAACCTCTAGTTAATTTTAGGACGGGTTGCCAACGTCTTAAACCCCGGCAAGCTAGGATTTGTCTCTCTTCTTTTCTTACTTTGACTTCGAATTCACCTTTTCGCCCGGCAGACAAGAACCATCAAGGCGATGGCTTTCCCGCGGCTTTCAGATACTATTGGTAAAAGACCAGTCCACAGGCTCTAACATACCCCCACAACGTTTGATGTACGCTGCCCCGCTGGATCTCCATCAGTTACCCCTGGGCAAGACATACGTACGTCCGGCGTTCCAGAAGAGAATTCTCAAAGGGGGCCATTGTTCCGAATGGCAGGACAGCCCGGGGCTTGGAAGACATAACAGTTAATCTCCTGTTTCTATTGGTGGCCAGCTCTTGCCAAGGGCACAAAAGATTTTGTGGAAGCCTGTATTACCTGTGCCAGTAAATACATTTCTTCCGCAGCAGTGGCCGCCCTGGTTTACTTCTGCCCTCCGACTCCTGATTCTCCATGGGTCACAAGGATATTCGATTCGGGACCTTCTTCAACCATCATCCCACCTTCTTGCGGGTAATACTGTAATCTGGGTGGTCGCGGACCACTTTTCTTAAATGGCCCATTTTGTTCCGTTGCCTGGTCTGCCCACGGCGCCACAGCTCGCCACTCTCTTCTTTGAGTATATTTTTCGCCTGCACGGCCTCCCACAACACATAGTTTCGGACCGGGGAGTTCCAGGTTCGTTTCCAGGTTTTTTTGGCGTGCCTCTCATGCTTACGGATTTAAGTGAAGCTGGGGGCTTTTCCTAGGCCTTACCTTCCTCAGCTCACAGCAGGTGGAGAGATTAACCAGGTCCTTGGCACATTTATTAACGCCACTTTGTTTCGGGCCGTACCAAGGACGAATTGGCAAAGTTAGTTACTTGGGCGGAGTTTTCATTTTTCAATTTATTTGGGACTCTGAGTTCGGCTGGCTCCTGCCTTTCTTTGTATGGTCTATGGTCAGGGGACCCCAACCGCACGGTCCGCGGGACCGCACTGGGGCCCTGTAGCGCATCCCTAGCCGGTCCACGGCGGGCTGGGTTACACACTGATGCCGGACCTTCCGGTCGACTTTGGTCCGGCGCGGTCGGCATCTTGTCTGTCGGACCGCTGTAATTCCGGCTGCGCAGATCTAGCATGAGCTCAGGCGTCTGCGGGCTGCCATTTACAGGAGAATGGCAGGGTGGAAACAGTTTTCTGTCCCTGCTTTCTTATTGTGTAGATGCGGCGTCACTGAGCGTCGCCATCTACAACGATGAGCCGGCGCAGGGAGTGTGATCGCACAGTGACGTCACTTTCGCCCGCCGCCGCTCGGTGCTGTCAGCTGTGGGAGGAGGAAGCTCGGCCGAGGATCAGGAAAGGTGACAGTGACTTCTATTACATTTTTTTTTTTTGCCCTGGACTCGCCTTATGCTATCTATCATTATTACTGGGGGGGACTGTATCTCTCATTATTACTGGGGGGGAAAGCTATCTAACAATATTACTGGGGAGCAGCTATCGATCAATATTACTGGGGGGGGACAGCTATCTATCAAATTTACTGGGGGGGCACCTAATCTAATCATTATTAACTTGGGGTGGGGACAAGGTATCTATCATTATTGTCTGGGGGGGCAGCTAATCTATCAATATTTACTGGGGGAAGCAGCTAATCCTATCAATATTATGGGGGGGCAGCTAATCTATTATATTACTGGGGGGGCAGCTATACTATTCAATATTTACTGGGGGGCAGCTATCTATAATAATTACTGGGGGGCACTCTAATCTATCATATTTACTGGGGGGGGGCAGCTATCCTATCAATATTACTGGGGGGGCAGCTATCTATTTCAAATATTTACTGGGGGGGGCGAGCTTATCTATCATTATTTTGGGCGGGGGCAGCTATCTACTCCAATATTACTGGGGGGGCAGCTATCTAATCAATATTACTGGGGGGGCGCTATCTATCAATATTATGGGGGGCAGGCTATATATCAATATTACTGGGGGTGCTGCTAATCTATATTGTTTTACTGCGGAGGTGGCAGGCTTATCTATCAATATTACTGGGGGGCACTATTCTATCAAATATTTACTGGGGGGGGCAGCTATCTATCAATATTACTGGGGGGCAGCTATCTATCAATATTTCTTGGGGGCAGCTATCTATCCCTATATTTACTGGGGGGGCTAAGATATCTATCCATTATTACTGGGGGGCAGCTATCTATCAATAATCATGGGGGGGCAGCTATCTATCCAATATTCTTGGGGGCAGCTATTCTATCATTATTACTGGGGGGGGCAAGCTATCTATTTTCAATTATTACTGGGGGGGGCCAGCTATCTATATTTTACTGGGGCGGCCAGGCTATTCTACCTATTTGACTTGGGGGGGGGGCAGCTATCTATTTCAAATGTTCTGGGGGGGGCAGCTTTCTATTTCCAATATTTTGGGGGCAGCATCTAGCATAGTACTTGGGGGGGCAAGCTATCTTCTCAAATATTAATGGGGGGGCAGCTATTCAATAATATTCTGGGGGGGCAGCTATCTATCAATATTACTGGGGGGGGCAGCTATCTATCAATATTACTGGGGGCAGCTATCTATCAATATTACTGGGGGCAGCTATCTATATATTACTGGGGGGCAGCTATCTATCAATGTTACTGGGGGGGCAGCTATCTATCAATATTACTGGGGGGCACCTATCTATCAATATTACTGGGGGGGGCACCTATCTATCAATATTACTGGGGGGGGGCAGCTTATTATCAATATTACTGGGGGGCAGCTTAATTTTCTATTCAATATTACTGGGCGGGGCAGCTATTATCAATATTAATGGGGGCTAGCTATCTATCATATTTACTGGGGGTGCAGCTATCTATTAAATATTACTGGACGGGCAGCTACTATCAATATTACTGGGGGGGCCAGCTATCCTTCAACTGAATTACTGGGTGAGAGTCAGCCTTATCTTTCATATTATGGGGGGCAGCTATCTATCAATTATTTACTGGGGGGACCAAGAGCTATCTATCTATTTTATGGGGGGGCAGCTATATATGCATTATTACTGGGGGGGGACAGCTATCTATCATTACTGGGGGGGCAGCTTTCTATCATTATTACTGGGGGGGCAGCTTATCTATCAATATATTACTGGGGGGGCAATCTATCAGTATTACTGGGGGGGCAGGCATCTATCAATTATTTACTAGGGGGGGACAAGCTTTATTCTTCTATTATTACTGGGGTGGCATTATTCTTTTCATTATACTGGGGGGCAGCAGATATCTATCATTATTACGGGGGGACAAAAAACCTTTTCTATTCGATTATTCCTGGGGTGCAGCTATCTATCCCATATTTACTGGGGGGGGGCCAGGCTACTATCAAATTATTTACTGGGGGGGACAGCTATTCTATCATTATTACTGGTGGCAGCTATCTATCTACATTTAACTACTGGGGCTTGCTATCTATCTTTCATTATCTTCTGGGCAGCTATCTATCATTACTTACTGGGGCAGCTAATCCCTTTGTATCAATTATACTGGGGCAGCTATGTTATTAATCACTGACGGGGGCAGCTTATCTTTGGGTATCATTACATAACTGGGGCAGGCTTGTTATGTATCATTTTTTACTTAAATGGTGCAGCTATCTAGTATTCATTACATGGGCAAGTATGTATTGTGTATACTACTTGGGGCAGCTTGTATTATCCTCTTACTAGGGCAGCTATCTTTGTATTTCATTACTACTGGGGCAGCTATGGTATAGTATTCATTATATACTGGTTGCAGCTATTGTATTATCATTACTACTGGGGCAGCTATGTATATATCATTACTTTACTTAGGGGGCAAGCTATCTATGTACACTATCACTTACTGGGGCAGCTAATTCTATTGTTTATCATTACTACTTGGGGCCAAGCTATGTATCATTACCTATGGTGGCAGCTTATGTGCATTACTACTTGGGGGCCAGCTATGGTATGTATTATCAACTATGGGGCAGCTATGTATCATTATCACTATGGGGGCAGCTATCTATGTATCACTTACTTTACTGGGGCAGCTATGTAGCCATTACTACTAGGGGCAGCTATGTATTATTATACTGGGGCAAGCGTATGTGTCATTCTTGCTGGGGCAGCTATCTATCTATTCATTTACTACTGGAAGGGAGCTATTCTATTATTTACTTACTGGGGCAGCTATGTATCATTACTACTGGGGCAGCTATCTATGTATTATCACTACTGGGGGCAGCTATCTTTCTATCATTACTACTGGGGCAGCTATGTTTCTATCATCACTACTGGGGCAGCTATCTATGTATCATTAATACTGGGGCAGCTATCTATGCATTATCACTACTGGGGCAGCTATCTATGTATCATCTGTCAACTACTGGGGGCCAGCTATCTATTTATATATACTATTAGGGGGCGCTATATTTTATTTATTACAGAGGGGCATATTATCTCTATAAAAGACAGAGCTGATTACATATGTATATTATATACATGTATAATTGCGACCCATAGAGCTGAAATCAATCTCCAGTTATAAAATCTGGTTAACCCCATACGATATTCCTAATGACACAGTATGCACTTTATTGGGGAGTTTTTTTGTGTGTGATTCTAAAACATCCAACCTCCTCCCCATAAACTACACCCCTAATAACCAGCCCCCCTAATAACCACCCCCCCGCCTCCCTTTGGGCCGCTGGAAAAATTGTCGTGCATTCAAAACTGGTCCCTGGTGCCAAAAAGGTTGGGGACCGCTGTTCTATGGGCAACATCCCAAGCCCACCCACCTCCCCTGCCTACATCTTCCGAGGTTGCTGCGGTAGATTCTCTGGGTCCGAGTGCTGGACAATCCATTGGAAACCAGGACCGCCAGGTCCCTGCAGCTTGCTGTTGTTTCACATGAAGAAAACCAGGCGGGGACAAAAATAAAAGAAAGACTCCAGCCGACCTTTCGTTCCAAGAGGACAGAAGCGGTGGTGATGTCCGCCAAAAGTACATACCGCTCAGATTTTCCCAGCTCAAGCTGGGGCCCACACTTCTTGGGTCCATTCATGGGTCTAGAAACAAATTAACCCTGTGGCTTAAATAAACTCCGCTTTCCCCTTCTTCTACTCTGGTGGATCCCGAATTCCCCTTCCCTGTCTCCTAATTGAAACCTGTGGTCCTTAATCCGTTTCTTTCGGAAAGTCGCCTCTCCCCCCCCTGAAGCGGAGGCCCTCCAATGTGTTTGCCAGGTCAAAGAAATTTGGGGGGCAATGAAAAAAACTATCAGAGGGAGGCGGGACCATTTTCTGATTGGACTGGGAAGGTTTCGGCCAAGAGGCATAGATCCTGGGAGTCCGGAGAGGACAACCAATTAGGACCGTGGACCTAGTACAAAGATTTCTTTGTTCCGAATGAGGGGTTTGCTTAAGGGGGGGTACTGTCACGGTCGGGTCCCACGGCCCCGCAGGTTCGGGTTGCGGGGGCAGCCGTGGCTCCCTGTCTCCCCTGTTATGGGTAAGAGTAGCGACCACGGTCCGAACGGGTCCAGGCCGCAGGCCTCACTCGCTACCCCCGTGATTTACAAACTTTACCCGGCACGCTCCAGTGGTCTCCTCTTCTCCTATTGTGGCCAGCTGCTGTGCACGGCTAGCGCTTCCTAGGGCGCACGCGGCAAGCTTCTCAGGAGATTTTAAAGGGAACAGGCGCGACGGTAATTGGCTAATTGCGGGCGCCTGATCTATAATAACGGTACTGCCCCGACATTTTCCTTTGCCGGATCTATGTTGTGCCAGTTTGCAGTAGAGAAAGCATTCCAAGTGTGTTCCTGACCTATCTGTGTTTTCCGACCTCCTGCTGCGTTTTTCTCCGACCACGAACACGTTTTCACCTTTGCCCAGTACTGCCTCCCTGTCCATGACTACGTCTACGTCTTTCACGATTCGTACCTCGCTCGCCCTTGGCTTGCCACTGCAAGGCAAGTACGCCCAGTGGAAGCGACCTGGTAGTTTCCGGCCGCAGTAAGTCCATCCCGCTTTGCGGCGGGCTTTGGTGAAAACCGGGTGCTACTTAGATTCCGCTCCCTGCTGCTGCTTACACCATCGCTTGCGGTGGTCCAGCGGATCCTCTACCACCTGTCGTAACATACCACTTCATAACCATCTGAGTAACAAGGAACTATGAAAATTAATATTATATTAAGTTTCTCAGACTGAACATAATGCTTACTTTGAAAGGTGATGCAACTGATGTGCTTAAGGGAGGAGTTGGACCAGTTGTGCACATATGATCTGTACTATGTTATGCTCTGGGTTGTGTGTAGCGGGGAATTCCAACTTCAAGTGCCATCCTGCTGTTAGGTACTTAAAGGGGTTGTCTCATCTCAAAGTTTCATAAATTGCATGAATGAAATAATGCTGCTTATTTCTGTCACTTCCTGGTCAAGCTGTCTGTAGCATATGTATTCACACCTCTCTGTTTATTAGTCTAGATTAAATAAATTACCTTCTCTGAGATCTGGAGAAGCTTCTAAGCTAATGTAAACAGTAGAGTAATTAGTCTTTTGTCTGAAAGATCAGATACACAAACTTTCATACTGCTGGCCACAACCTGTGTGATGACATCACTTCCTGCTGTCAGATAGAACAAACAGCAGGGGAAAAGGACTACACAAGTCGGTCACTTGGGAAACCTGAGAGCCCTCAGAAGGTGATAAAATCACTTGTAGCTCCTTAACAAAAAAAGATGAACAAAGCAATATATTTGGAAAACATCTTCATTTAGTGTTCCCTACATTTTGAAAGCTATTTTTTTGTAGTGAGACAACCCCTTTAAGTCTAGTGTAGCGAACCCTGTAGCTGAAGTTGATTAGTGAATGTGTAGTTGTATGGAAAAATTTTGCTTGCATAAATAAGCGGTTTTCCAACTGCAATGGTGTTGTGCTTGCATGTCCTGGCCTATTTACCAGCAGGCCAAGAGGGGTGCTGGGCCAAAAGAGAGAGAGAAGCTGCAGCTGTAGAGAGGTTACCCTAGATCTATGATGACTGCTATCCAGGTCGTGAATTAAGTGATGCCACCCAATTCTCACTGGTGACTCAGACACATAGGCGTAACTATAGCCATAGTAGTCACTATGGTGCCCAGACATTGAAGGGGCTTACTAATTTGCCCACATCGCAAGGCGGTATTATCAAGGGCACAAACCCTCGCTGCTGCAAACTGGCAATCTGTCCACATTGTCAATCTTCTAAACTGCCCACACCATGTATTTTCAACCGTATGCACGTCCTCAAGATGCGCATACAGTTTAAGGCTACTGTGGAGCTGGGAATTTTCCATACCCGCCCACCAAAGTGTTCTAGTTGGTCACAAGATAGGTTTCCAAACCACCTGAGTATATGGCACAGTCAGCATAAGAACGTCATTATGCCGCTTGTGTGGGGGTGTAGCCACCTGTGCAGGACACAGGAAGGAGCGAGTTCTTCCTGTGGCTTCAGGCACTTTATTACATGACGTGTTAGCTGCCATTACACATGTATCTGATCAAGTCCCTTACCACTGAACCAACAAGTTGCAATGTCCTGGTGGTACACACATACAAGTAGTGAAACCCCTAGAGGCCATACAGCAGGGGCGTCGCTAGGCTGTTTTATTCGGGGCTCGGGCCCCGAATAAAACCCCCTGTGCCCCGAGTCTCCAGGGTTCCAGGCCTCTGCGCTGGGCCTGGAGCACTGACTGGCTCTTCAGCTGCATGTGCGTCCGCTGGACGCACACACAGCATGAGGGCTTCTGCGGGGCAGAGAGCGAGCGCTCCCTGCCCCGCAGACAGTGTCGGACCTGCAGGTCCTACACTGGGGAGGCTGCCGGGTCCTCACAGCACTGAGGACCCGCCGCGGCCCCGTGCCCCTCAGCCGGCTGCGGTTCGCAAATGACATCCTTATCGCGACGCCCCTTTGTCCTGGGGGGGGCCACAGCGGTAAATGGGCCCATGGCCCGAGGAGCTGCCGGGGGGGCGGGCAAAGGGGGACGGGCGCACCCCGCCGGGGGATTTAAAGGTGATTTATTAATGTTTTTTAATTTTTTATAGCGTTTACCTCCCTCGGGTGCCCCTATTTACCCCTGTGCCCCTATAATGCCTCCCCTGTCTCCCCCTTACCCCTGCCTGTGCCCCTTTTAATGCCTGCCTGTGGCCCCCATTTTTCCTGCCTGTGACCCCCTTTATGCTGCCTGGGGCCCCCAATCCCTTTTTGTGGCGCCCTATATACTGCTGTGCCCCTTTTAATCCCTTGCCTGGGGCCCCCCCCATATGTCCCCTTCCCCTTTTTATACCTCCCCTGTGGCCCCCATATACTGCCTCTTTCCCCCCATATATTTGCCTCGCCCCCATTTACTGCCTGTGGCCCCCATACCCCTGCCTGGGGCCCCCCCATATACTGCCTTTGCCCCCCAAAAACCTGCCTTTGGCCCCCTATATTTGGCCCCCATTCCCCAAAATATACTCCCTAAGTCCCCTTTATATCCCTTGCTTGTGGCCCCCATATATTTGGCCTTCAGTGCCCCCATATACGCCTAAAATGCCCCCTTTTATACCGCCTTTTTTGGCCCCCATAAACTGCCTGTCCCCCCTATAACTCCCTTTTTGGCCCCCAAAAAAACCCTCCCTTTGGCCCCTATATACTCCCTCAGTCCCCCCCATATACTGCCTGTGGCCCCCATATACCCCTCAATGACCCTAAACCCCCCTGTGGCCCCCATATACTCCCTGTGCCCCCTATCTGCCGTCCCCCCTTTTACCTGCCGGGGGCCCCCTATAACTCCCTCATCCCCCTAAATACCTGCCCAGTGCTCTTTATACCTGCCTAGTTCTTTATCGCCTCAGTGCCCTAATTCTCCCCGCCCCCCAAAGGGGGCCCCCAATACCTCCCTGTGCCCCCATATACCTGCCTGTGGCCCCATGAACCTCCCTGTGGCCCCAAACGCTTCAGTCCCCTATATACCTAACTGGGGATGCTAACCAAAAATTAAAGGGGAGTTGCGGGAAATTGGGGGATTCAAGATATTTGGTCCAAATCCCAGGGCATTTTGGCCGGGAGCAATCCATAAAGGTGTAAACCCGGAGGGAGAAAAAGGGGAAAGTGAACGACGCTGATCAGAAAAAAATTCCGTGAGTACAAAAAGTAAAACAGGTAATCACTTTTAGTCTGCAGAGTCTACATACAACTAGTATCTACCACTAAAAGGCCCCTGTTTTTGGCGGTGGTATAATGTTTTTCAGGCCTGTGTACGCTGATGGGTCACTTGGGGGGGTCGGGTTTGGTTTCAGGGTCGGGGCAGGATTTTTTGGGAGCCTTAATTAGTAATAGTTTTGGGTTTTGGGTTTTTTGTAGGAGTTTTCTTATCCAATCACTTGTTTGGAAAGATTTGCTCCATGTATCGGTGGTTTATTTTGTGACTTTTTTGGGGGGGGTATTGTCATATAAAAGGGTGAGAATTTTCTAAAAAGGGTAAAATTTGTCATTGGGTTTTTTTACTTTTATTTTTTTGACTGTGGGAGAACGGGTCGGGTTTGGTAGCCCCCGGGCGCCGCCGCAATACGCCCCCCACCGGGGCCCGATCGTTAGGTTTTTAAGGCCGCTACCAGTCGCTAAGCTATGGGGCTTACGGCTTGGGAAACCGGGCGCCCGGAAGCGGTGGGGGGAATAACTGTATGTGCGTCCCCCGACGCACAACATTTTGATGTTCACGGAGCGAGGTTTCCGCGGAGTAATCTGTGGCCGCAGCCCGGGATGTGCACGCCCGGCGGGGTGCGCGTCATCAAGCCCGCCCCCCCGGGGTGGCCCGGTTGAACCACGCCCCTGAAGAAAAGACCCGGGGGCACCGATAGCGACAGCGGCGGGGAGCGATGGGCAGGTAAGTGTGTCAGGGTTATTACTTTTAATTAGCGCTATTCATGCGGGGGTTTTTATCTACTGTTTTTTTGTGGGAGGGGGGGGAGGCTGTTATCTATTGTTATATGTGCAGGGGGGGGTGTTAACTATTTTTTATATGTGCAGGGTGGGGTGCTATTATATATTTTTATATTTGCAGGGGGGGGGGGTTTTATGTATTGTTATAAAGTTCAGGGGGGGGGCTGTTTTTCTATTTTTTATAAGTGCAGGGAGGGGGGCTGTTTTTCTATTGTTTTATGTGCAAGGGGGGGGGGCTGTTACTATTGTTTTTTTGTGCCCGGGAGGGGGGGTGTTATTTTATTGTTATTGTGCGGGAGGGGGGCTGTTAAACAACCCGTTATATGTGCCCGGGGGGGCTGTTTTTTATTTCATTGTGCCCGGGAGGGGGGCCCATTATCTATTGTTATATGTGGGAGGGAGGGGGGCTATTATCTACATCATATGTGCCCGGGGGGATGCTATTATTACTGTCAATGTGCAGGGGGGGATGCTATTATCTACTGTCAAATGTTTCAGGGAGGGGGTATTAAACTTTCTTATATACGTGGGAGGGGGAGCTATAATCTACCTACATTAAAGTGCTGGAGGCCTTTTTAAGCTACCCAAAAAAAACACTTCCCGTGGGGCCTTTTAAAACTATCTATATACCTCTGTGGGGGGCCTTTTAAGCTATCTATAAAGCTGCTGGGGGACCTAAACCTGCCTATATACCTGCTGGGGGGCCTAAAACCCCTTATATCCTGTGGGGGGCCTAAACCTGCCTAAATACCTGTGGGGACTAAACCCGCCTATATTTCCTCTGGGGGACCTAAACCCGCCTTTTATACCTGCTGGGGGACCTAAACCTGCCTATATACCTGCTGGGGGGCCCAAACCTGGCCCAATACCCGCTTTGGGGGGCCTAAACCTGGCTATATACCTGCCCGGGGGGCCTAAAAAACCCGGCTATTTAACCCGCCCGGGGGACCCAAACCATCCTATATACCTGGGGGACCTAAACCTGCCTTTATACCTACTGGGGGATCCATAACTTGCCTATATACCTACTGGGGGATCCATAACTTGCCTATATACCTACTGGGGGATCCATAACCTGCCTATATACCTGCTGGGGGACATATAAACTACACACCTACCTACTGGGAGATATATAAAGTATATAACCACCTACTAGAGGACGTATAACTTACTGGGGGACCCTTTTACCTTCACTGGGGGGACACATAATTTACTGCGTGTGAAGTCGCTAACAGTCGTTAAGCCGGTTGTTAAGGCCTCAGCTCAAGTCAGTTGATAAGACCTTAGCAATCGACTCCGCGGACTCCAGTCGGTGTTAAGCCAGTTGTTAAGGCCTCAAGTCGATTGTTAAGACCTTAGCAATCGACTCCGGGGACTACTGTGTGGGATGTGCAGAAAATTAGTGACAGGAACAGAAGGTTTTTCTCTGTAAAAAAACATCCGCAGTTCACAATGAGGCGGGAAAAACACAAAGGGCCCGAGCCCCGGATGTTTTAGGACCCTAGCAACGCCCCTGCCATACAGTATATAACATATTGCTACACCTATCAACTGGAGGGTCCTATATACCTTCCTATCTACTGAGGATATCAATATGCCTACCTACCTACTTGGGGGTAACTATATACCCCCCTACCTAATGGGACCCTAAATAGGAAATATGGGTGACCCCCTCGATTCCCCACAGCAGGCACCAGTTGCAATATTTGCACACGTGTCTGTTTTTTTTTTTTTCTATATTCATGCCCAAGTTCTAAAGGACATGCTTCTTTTGCTCATAGACAATGGCTCCTAGCCCAGCCACCCTATAGTGCTGAATAAAATGACTCTAAGGCATGCACAGTACCGTAGGAGACATCCTAATCAACTTTCTTTGGCAAAGCACATTAGAGCCTAGTACAGAATAACCCTTTTCATAGCTGTTTCTATGGCTTTCTCCATTGTAAAAAAATATACAATGGAGCTAGAGAGAGAGGGAGCTCTTCCCCTACATAGCTTTAATCTGACATGTAATAAACCTGCATGATGGGTTCAAGTGACAGAGAGAGCTGTCACAGCACATGGTGCAAGCAGTGGAAAAGGAGGTATGTTAGACATGAGACACCAGGAGAAGAATAGGAACATTCTGCCTCACAGATGTATTTGGAGACAAATGTTCCAACAGTACTGGCTCTTGTGCCATACTTGGGAGCCTGGTACAGAGAGAGGAGCTATCAATCTCATTGCCTGGGCTACAGGAATTCAGTCTTGAAGATTCCCACATACAGCTAGGAAGTCAGCACCTCTACAATGCCAGCAGTACTAATTCCTCTGCCTGACAATTAGTATAGGAATAAGTGAAGGAGGTTGTGTCTGAACAGTCGTTTGGGGTATTAGCATGGTCTATCAGAACTGGCTTCCAGACTGGACACGGTAGACTTGGAGATAGAGTAGGAGCCTATGTCATAGCATAGTCATATAGTAATAATAATTTACAGCAGTACAGACCTTGGGTTGTCCATGATTGGGAACTCACTTGAAGAAGAAAGTGGAGTAGGCTTGTACTCATGCCCACAAAGCAGGAAAATTATAAGAATATCAGCAGTGTTTGAAACTGGAGGAAAAGGAATTCACACCTGGTGCATACTAGAATTTTACTATTGATCATCTGCTAAAGCCCCGAAAGAAGAAAATAAACAGTGGGAATACCCCGTAAAATGTTCTTCTTAAAATGTTCTGGGCCTGAGAATAAGGTCGATTTGGTTCCTGCATTCTGCAAAGGTGCATGTTTTTGGTTTTTCTATTACCAATTTGGCATGTGTATTTGACCCTGTCTACCACGTCTGCTGCCTAGTGTCGGACTGGGGTGCCTAAGGTCCACTCAGGGCCGTTCCTAGGGGTGTGCAGGGCGGGCGACTGCCCGGGGCGCCGAGGCTCCGCTCACCCGAGGGGGCGCCGCCGCCGCCCACCCTGCCCGTCCGGAGGAGCGCCCCTGACTCTGCGTGGCTGTTATGCGCAGAGCCAGCAGCTGCCAGTACAGGGGAGGAGGCGGGACGGACCGTTCCTGTCCTGACTCCTCCCCTGTATCAGCGTCGCAGGGGGCGCATGGCTTTCACCGCGCCCCCTGTGACGCTGCGTCCCCTCAGTGGCAGAGGCAGCTCTGCCGCCGAGGAGATCCCTGGGAGCTGCGTGCAGTCACGCCGCTTACACCGCTCAGCAGCTCCCGGAGCTGGACGCGCGGACCAAGGTCTGGTAAGTACTTTTTTGTTATTTTATAATTACTTACAGGGGGGATCTATGGCTACAAGGGGGACATCACTGGCTACAGGAGGGGCATCACTGGCTACAAGGGGGGGCATCACTGACTACAGGGGGCATCACTGGCTACAGGGGGCATCACTGGCTACAGGGGGGCATCACTGGCTACAAGGGGGGCATCACTGGCTACAGGGGGGCATCACTGGCTACAAGGGGGGCATCACTGGCTACAGGGGGGCAACACTGGCTACAAGGGGGCATCTACTGGCTACAGGGGGGCATCACTGGCTACTAGGGGGCATCTACTGGCTACGGGGGCATCTACTGGCTACAGGGGCATCTACTGGCTACAAGGGGGGCATCACTGGCCACAAGGGGGCATCACTGACTACAGGGGCATCACTGGCTACAGGGGACGTCACTGGTGAATCCCCCGGTGGGCCCCGAGCCCCTGTGGGCCCCGGAGGCAGTGCCGCAGCTCCCCGGTCACCGCATCCGGTCTCTGAACGCCCGGGACCTGCGTCCCGAGCGCCCAGAGACAGGGCCCGGAAGTCGGGGACTAATGTCCCCGACTCCCGGGGCTGCGCACTGTCAGCGGAGCAGAGCGCTGCCGGCGCTCCGCTCCGCTGTACACTCTGGCAGGCTTCATGCGTTAGGCCTGAAGCCTGCCAGGCGCCGGCCTCTAAAGGTGACGTAGGAGGCGCTGTGACGTCACATCACAGCACCGCCCATGCCGTGCGCCCCCAGAAGCTGGCGGCAGCACGGAGCAAGCGTCCGGGAGCGGCCAGGAGCAGGAGTAAGGTAAGTGGCTGTTGTTGTGTTTTTTAAACTGCATAAAAGGTGGCCCTGAGCATCTCAAAGGGGGCCCTGAGCATCTCAAAGGGGGCTCTGAGCACCTCAAAGGGGGCCCTGAGCATCTCAAAGGGGGCCCTGAGCAACTCAATGGGGGTCCTGACTACCTAAAAGGGGGCCCTGAGCACCTAAAAGGGGAGCCCTGACTATCTAAAAGGGGGCCCTGAGCACCTAAAAGGGGGGCCCTGACAATCTAAAAGGCGGCCCTGACTACCTCAAAGGGGAGCCCTGACTATCTAAAAGGGGGCCCTGAGGACCTAAAAGGGGGCCCTGAGCACCTAAAAGGGGAGCCCTGACTATCTAAAAGGGGCGCCCTGAGCACCTAAAAGGGAAGCCCTGACCGTCTGAAAGGGGAGCCCTGACTATCTAAAAGGTGGCCCTAACTACCTAAAAGGGGGCCCTGAGTGCCTACAAACTAAAAGGGGGCCCTGACTACCAAAAACGGGGCCCTGAGCACCTAAAAGGGGAGCTCTGACTATCTAAAAGGCAGTCCTGACTACCTAAAACGGGGCCCTGAGCACCTAAAAGTGGAGCCCTGACTATCTAAAAGGGGAGCCCTGACTGCCTGAAAGGGGAGCCCTGACTATCTAAAAGACGGCCCTGACTACCTAAAAGGGGGCCCTGAGCCCCTAAAAGGGAGCCCTGACTATCTAAAAGGGGGCCCTGAGCACCTAAAAGGGGAGCCCTGACCGCCTGAAAGTGGAGCCCTGAATATCTAAAAGGTGGCCCTGACTACCTAAAAGGCGGCCCTGACTACCTAAAAGGCGAGCCCTGACCTCCAGAAGGGGGAGCCCTGACCGCCTTAAAGGGGTGCCCTGGCCACCTAAAAGGGGGCCCTGACTACCTAAAAGGGGAGCCCTGACTATCTAAAAGGTGGCCCTGACTACCGAAAAGGGGGCCCTGACTGCCTAAAAGGGGGCCCTGACTACCTAAAGGGGGCCCTGACTACCTAAAAGGGGGCCCTGACCGCCAACAAACTAAAAGTGGCGCTGACTGCCTACAAACTAAATGGGGCCCTGACTGCCTAAAACTAAAAGGGGCCCTGACTGCCTACAAACTAAATGGGGCCCTGACTGCCTACAAACTAAAAGGGGCCCTGACTGCCTACAAACTAAAAGGGGCCCTGACTGCCTACAAACTAAAAGGGGCCCTGACTGCCTACAAACTAAATGGGGGCCCTGACTGCCTACAAACTAAATGGGGGCCCTGACTGCCTACAAACTAAATGGGGGCCCTGACTGCCTACAAACTAAATGGGGGCCCTGACTTCCTGCACACTAGCTAAAGGGGGCCCCCAATTGCCTGTATACTACCTAAAGGAGGCCCCTATCTGCCTGTATACTACCTAAAGGAGGCCCCTAACTGCCTGTATACCGCCTAAAGGAGGCCTCTAACTGCCTGTCTACCGCCTAAAGGAGCCCCTAACTGCCTGTATACTACTTAAAGTAGACCCCTAATTGCCTGTATTCTACTTAAAGGAGACCCCTAACTGCCTGTATACCACCTAAAGTAGACCCCTAACTGCCTGTATACTACTTAAAGGAGGCCCCTAACTGCCTGTATACCACCTAAAGGAGACCCCTAACTGCCTGTATACTACTTAAAGGAGGCCCCTAACTGCCTGTATACCGCCTAAAGGAGGCCCCTAACTGCCTGTATACCGCCTAAAGAAGGCCCCTAACTGCCTGTATACCACCTAAAGGAGGCCCCTAACTCATAGTTGCCAACTTTTGAAAATGGAAGCAGGAGATTAAAGAGGGTGGCGCGCGTAGCTTTGGAAGAAAGCCAGGTAGATGCCCTTATAGCCAGGTAGTGCCCCTTACAGGCAGGTAGATGCCCCCTTGTAGCAAGATAGATGCCCCCTCTGTAGCAAGGTAGACGCCCCCCTTTGTTAGCAAGGTAGTTGCCCCCTTTGTAGCCAGGTAGTGCCCCCTTTAATAGTCAGGTAGTTGCCCCCTTTAGTAGTCAGGTAGTTGCCCCCTTTAGTAGTCAGGTAGGTAGTGCCCCCTTTAGTAGCCAGCCAGGTAGGTAGTGCCCCCTTTAGTAGCCAGCCAGGTAGGTAGTGCCCCCTTTAGTAGCCAGCCAGGTAGTTGCCCCCTTTAGTAGCCAGCCAGGTAGTTGCCCCCATTGTAGCCAGCCAGGTAGTTGCCCCCATTGTAGCCAGCCAGGTAGTTGCCCCCATTGTAGCCAGCCAGGTAGTTGCCCCCATTGTAGCCAGCCAGGTATTGCCCCCATTGTAGCCAGCCAGGTAGTTGCCCCCATTGTAGCCAGCCAGGTAGACCCCCCCCCCATTGTAGCCAGGTAGTGCCCCCTTTAATAGTCAGGTAGTTGCCCCCTTTAGTAGTCAGGTAGTTGCCCCCCTTTAGTAGTCAGGTAGGTAGTGCCCCCTTTAGTAGTCAGGTAGGTGGTGCCCCCTTTAGTAGCCAGCCAGGTAGTTGCCCCCTTTAGTAGCCAGCCAGGTAGTTGCCCCCATTGTAGCCAGCCAGGTAGTTGCCCCCATTGTAGCCAGCCAGGTAGTTGCCCCCATTGTAGCCAGCCAGGTATTGCCCCCATTGTAGCCAGCCAGGTATTTGCCCCCATTGTAGCCAGCCAGGTAGTTGCCCCCATTGTAGACAGCCAGGTAGACCCCCCCCCCCCCCCATTATAGCCAGGCAGAGCCCCCCATGTAGTTAATAAAAATAAAATAATAAATTCCACTTACTTGACCAGGCTCCTGCAGCTACCGGCCAGGCTCCTGCCCGATCTCCTCAGCGACGCAGGGGGGAATGAGAGCAGCCGCGCGTCATTTCCCCTGCGCCGCTGACCTGTATGCACGGCGCGCAGCGGCCGCTGTACATACAGGGGGAGGAGGGAGGAGGGAGCGCTCCCTCCTGCCTCCTCCCCTCACAGTGAGACCGCGGGCGGGTGAGTGGACCCTGCGCCCGCTTCACCCGCCCGTGGGAACGGACCGGCGGTGCCGGAGTAGCGCACCAGCGCTACTCCGGCGGCGCGGCCATTTAAAGGACCCCCGCCGCCTGCTGGCGGCGGGAGAAATGCCAACTCCCCCGGGAGGGCGGGGGAGGACCCCAAATAGCGGGACCCCCCCGCCAAAAACGGGAGAGTTGGCATGTATGCCCTAACTGCCTGTATACTACCTAAAGGAGGCCCCTAACTGCCTGTATACTACCTAAAGGAGTCCTTAACTGCCTGTATACCACCTAAAGGAGGCCCCTAACTGCTTGTATACCACCTAAAGGAGGCCCCTAACTGCCTGTATACCACCTAAAGGAGGCCCCTAACTGCTTGCAGCCTATATAAATGGGGCCCTAACTACCTACAGCTTACCTAACTGGGACTTACCAACACATACCTACAGCCTACCTAACTGGGGTCCACCAACCTAACTGTAGCCTATCTACTTGCCTAACTGGGGCCTGATTATTTGCCTGGGGGCTGTTTACCTACCCACCTGTGGGTAGGTACCCACCAACCAACCAGTGGCTGGCCTACTAACTTATCCAGCGGGGGTCTACCTACCTAAATAGGGCCTATCTAGTTACCTGAGGCCTTGCCCATTTGCCTACCTACCTGGTAATATAATTGAAGCAGCCCATAGTTGTAGCATTATCTCCAGGGAGTTAGTTCTCTCCCCACCCTCCAACCCTCTAAATCAGTGGTTCTCAACCTTTCTAATGCCGTGACCCCGCAATACAGTTCCTCATGTTGCGGTGACCCCAAACCAAAAAATTTTGATGGCTACTTCAAAACTGTAATTTTGCTACATGGGGGGTTACATATGTGATGCCTCTGAGCGGTACCTCTACATGTCACATACATATAAAGGTACCACTCAGTGCCGTTACATAGATGTAACCTTGTCCGTGGGGGGCGGGGAGGCTGTGATTGGCACATGAGGGGTTACATATGTGACCCCTCATGTGCCACTCACAGCCCCCCCTGTAAGGGGGGGAGGGGGTGGGGGTAAATGTAATGTGTATATCATGTAATGGCTGTGTGTGTGGTACAAGTAACAGGTTAATAACATATTACTTGTGCCACATACAGACATTACATGTGTGTGTGTGTGTGTTTTACACTAAATTACCTTGCAGTCAGGAACAGCCCTGCCGTAGAGGATCAGCGTTCTCTCTGCACTGAGTACGGCAGGGCTGTTCCTGATGCTTGGTACATATTGTGGGCGCGTGATGCTGCGCGCTTTCAGCGTCCTGCACGCACCGCCCACAAGGACCGGCGGGACGTAAGTCCGTACTCGCCGCAGCGCCGCTCACAGGAGCGGCTCACTGAGCCACCAATGATGAAATTAACGGCACCCACTGTTCCCCCTCCCCTCCGTAATTGAAAGGCTGTGGGCGCCGCACTATGCAAGCAGCTGCAGGGAGGGGCGCAGCGGCGGCCACAGCGCTCATCCCTGCAGCTATTAAGCCATTGCGGTGCTCCTCTCAGCTCTCTGGCCGGCCGCCCTGCCCGGGCTAAGGGCGACCCTTGTGTTTTGGTCGTTCGATCCCCGCCGGGGTCGCGACCCACAGGTTGAGAACCGCTGCTCTAAGTTATGGCTTGTACCTGTTCTTCCACCCCTGGGTAGTTTGTACAGAGGTGGGAATAGGTAAAGAGATGGTGGAAAATTGAGGATTCTAAGATATTTGTGTGTAATTTCTGCAGGGATGAGTTGTGGCCGGGACAAGTCATCATGGCGGTGTGGAACGGATGCAGAAGAAAAAGGAATAAGAACGACTCATGAGAGAAGAGAAAAAACTCATCAGATAAAAACGTCTCCGGTGAGTCCCTGATCTCAGGGGTTATTTTACTTCTATTTTGGATCAG
Organism: Phyllomedusa bahiana; assembly: GCA_025379985.1. Lineage (NCBI taxonomy): Eukaryota > Metazoa > Chordata > Amphibia > Anura > Hylidae > Phyllomedusa > Phyllomedusa bahiana. The sequence continues at coordinate 27,906 of JAODAL010005536.1, read as the reverse complement.
TGCTGTATTCACTATAATGTGTTGTGACCTGAGCTGGTGTTGGACCTCTATCTGGCGGTGTTTTAGGTTATACCTGAGCTGATGTCTGACCACTATGTGGTCTCTATATGGTGGTGTTGTAGGTTATACCTGAGCCAGTATCTGACCTCTATGTGGTCTCTATATGGCGGTGTTGTAGGTTATACCTGAGCTGGTGTCTGACCTCTATGTGGTCTCTATATGGCGGTGTTGTGGGTTATATCGGCACGGGTATAGTTGAAGCGTACATGTGTTCCTGATTGTAAAAGTGAGGGAACACCTGACCCTGTGATAGGAGTTACACTTCTACTTTCTTGCTGGTGTTTATTTTACAAGGGGGTGAGGTGCGTGACCAAGGGAAACGTGGAGGGGATATTATATGTGGGTGGAGGGGGATATTGTATGTGGGTGGAGGGGGATATGGATGGAGCTACTTAGCCATGTGTCTATGATATGTTAGACAGACAGACAGACGTGTGACACAGACAGATACACTCACCGGCCACTTTATTAGGTACACCTGTCCAACTGCTCGTTAACACTTAATTTCTAATCAGCCAATCAATGGCGGGCAACTAGTGAATTTAGCATGTAGACATGGTCAAGACAATCTCCTGCAGTTCAAACCGAGCATCACGTATGGGGAAGAAAGGTGATTGAGTGCCTTTGAAAAGTGGCATGGTTGTTGGTGCCAGAAGGGGTGGTCTGAGTATTTCAGAAAACTGCTGATCTCCTGGGATTTTCACGCACAAACCATCTTTTAGGGGTTTTCAGAGAATGGTCCGAAAAAGAAAAAACATTCCATGAGCGGCAGTCCTGTGGGTGGAATGCCTTGTTGATGCCAGAGGTCAAAGGGAATGGGAGATGGTTTGAGTGATGAAAGGCAACAGTGACTTTAATAGACCCGTTTTAAAACCAAAGGTAGGCAGAAAAAGCATCTTGAACGCACAGTACGGCAAAGAAGGGGATTTTTTTTTCACAAAAAAAGGAAACTCTGGGGTCCAATTTCAGGGTAATCAATTGGACAGGTGAAGAATTGGAAACATTGCCTGTGTTTTTATAGGCTTTGGTATTTCTGATGCGGACTTTCGGATTAGGGTCAAATTTGGATTAACCCAACATTTTTGACATGGTCCATCCGGGCCTTGTATTAACCGAACGGGTTCCAGGGCTGGTGGTTGTGGGTTTGTCATGGTTTTGGGTAAATTTTCCCTTGATTTTGTGGGCCCCTTGGTACCAATTTATTTTTCGTTTTTTAAAAGTGGGGGTGAACTAGCCTAAAGGGGATTTTTTGAGGGGGGGGGTTTGTATGGGAAGGGGTAAGGATATTTAGCAGGGTGTCTAATAAAAGGGGCCGGTAAAAGGTATGTGACTCCCTAGTATTGTGTACTACACAATACAGTTCTTTTTTGCATACTGTATTATGTGGTAAAATTGGCGCATTTATGTCCGAGAGGCCGGTAATATTTTCATTGTACAGTAGGGGTGGGCCCCCCAAATCAACTCCCCTGTGGGCCCCAACCCCCCCAGTCCGACATGGGGACATCTACAGCAACTAACAGGGGGCATCACTGGCTACAGGGGGCATCACTGGCTACAGGGGGCATCAACTGGCTACAGGGGGGCATCAACTGGCTACAGGTGGGCTACTACATGGCTACACGGGCATATTACATGGCTACCAAAATGGGGTGTATAGATGGGGAGTTTGTATAGAGATAGGAATTGGTAGGGGAAGTGCTGATAAATTGAGGAGTCTTAAGATGTTTGTTTTGTAAATTTTACAGTGAAGAGTTGGGAGTAGTCTTCATGGCGTCTGGGAGAGATGGAGAAGAAGAAGAAGAAAAGAAACAACTCTTTCAGAGACGTCTTCTGTGAGTCACTAGATATGACTTTACTGTAATTATTTATATGCCTGCAGAGCCTGGTACACTGGTATCCATCATTGTATGGTTCTGTATGGCGGTATATTAGTTGTAGTATAATGGTTTATACTCAGTAATGGTCAGTATGTATTATTTAGTCACTATGTGCTGGGTGATATGTGGTCATGGTGTGGTGGTATTATTCGGTCACTGTGTGTTGGTGATATGTGGTCTTGGGATTCTGGTTGGTGTAGTGGTGTTATTTGGTAACTGTAGGACTATTATTTGGTAGTTTTATACGTAGCAGATTGTGGTAAAGCTTTTTGTATATTTCGGCTTTGGTTTATGGTGATGCACTGTGGCGCCTTATGTTACGGGTGGGGGGGCGAAATTTCTTCACCTCGCCCTGAGTGAAATTTAGCCTAGGAACGGCCCTGGTCCACTAGTGGTATTTCATTCTGGGGCCCACACTACTGCTATTCTAAATGCCTATTATACCCTGCATCTGCCCTTCTGCCTCTCCGAAGGATGTATATGCAGTTAAAAAGAAACTCCAGGTTTGCCATGCTCAGCCCCAACCCACCAGGGGTTCCCCCAGTTGCTTTGTAGGCCAGTCTGAGCTTGCTGCTGCCCATTCTGACACATGCCTGACTAACATTTACAACCGAACTATGCCTACCTCAAACCATACACTGCCTCCTTGGTGCCATGCCCTTGTGTTAACTTTTTATCCATGTACCAACCTTTGCTAATTTAAATTATTTCAGGATTGCAACCTGGGAATTCCCTTGGGAAGCACAAAACCTTCTTACATGGGGTAAAGAGTAAAGAATGTGCAATGCCTTAGGCTTTGCTTCCTGGTTTAGCCACAATGTTTAATGAGCTAGTGTGTCTACTACTCATGTTGGACCAGTTACAATCTGTATCTCAGTGTGTAAGTGCTGTAATGTTTGCTACTGTCACTACATGTCACTTTTGGGGCAAAAACTAGGAAGTTATGAAAAGAGCTGCTACAGGATGTGTGCATGTCAAAGTGTGGTTAAAGACACATGTAGCGCTAAAAAGTATGGCTCCTTAGGGAGCTCACGCGCCGGCCCTTTAAGGCTTGGGTCAGTGCACCGCTGACCACCAATCACTGGCCACAGGTCTCTTTATAAGCTCACTTACCCAGCACTCCCTGCCAGTTTATTGGCGTGTTTTTGCTAGTTTGACCTATTGCCTTTGTTCTGTGTTTCCGGGATCTTGACCTTTCTGTGAGTGACCCGGTCACGTTCTGCCTGCCGCCTACCCTGACCATTCCACCAGTGACCCGACTATATATCAGCTTGCTTCTCCTGTACCTCCTTGCACCTCGGCTATCACTGAAAGCGATCAGGGGTAGTGACCTGGTATAACAGACCAGGGTAGTGGATCCACTGGGCCACCGCACGCGGTGGTACAGGCCGCACCAGGGAGCGGGGTCTAAAAGGGTCCCGGTTTTTACCAGAGCCCGCCACAAGGTGGGATGGGCTTGCCACGGCGGGATTCCACCAGGTTGCTACCCCTGATGTGACTTGCTTGCGGTGGTAGCCAAGGTGCAACGCAATACGTCATCGATAGGCAAACTCGTAGTCGGGGACGGGCTAGAAGGTGAGGGAAGGCAGCGAAGGATCGTGGTCAATGAATGTATGCCAGCGGGACTGGTACACGGAAATGGCAAACCGGAACGCAGAAAGGCTTCCTCACATGGGGTATGGGCACTATGGATTCGGCAAAGTGCCTCAAAGAGGTGGAGCATTATGTAGGGCTAGCGGCCGGCACAGGTGCGCCCGCAGCCCGAACTGCGGGTTGCGGCGCTACTCGGGACACCTAGGAGTCTTCCTCATCGAAGACTGCCTCTGATCTTTCTCATGGTGACCCTGGGGATCCACCACCTGTGCCCGTGACAATGGATAAATGATGGAAGAGGTTAGACTGGCTGACTTCAGAAGACACACCAGATGTTAGCATGACTGAATTTATCTACTATATGTAGTTAAAAATATATAAACAAAAATATATAGACATCAAAGTAACATCTTAGCCACTTCTCTTATATCAAATGCCAGAATTGTTAGCCTTATTAAACCCCAGAATTGATTATTGGCTCCAATAATAAATATTTCAAAATCATATTTGGTATGCCTAGGATGTTAATTACATGTTTAGGAATTTGATGGTCATAATTTCTGGCTATGGAACTCCTAGAATTATGTCCTGCAACAGGGTCCTCTGCATATAATTAGTTATCCTTCTGTTACCCAAGAATCAAAAGGGTCTGAGGGAGTCTTGCTGTCCCTATAAGAATCAGGAGGCAACAGAAACAGGGTGTTGGAAACAGGAGACACAACCAATATAGTAGGATTGGTTTATCTATTGCCCTAGGGCAGAGGTCCCCTATTCAAGTCCTCAGGGCCCACCAACAGGTCATGTTTTCTGGCTTTCCTTAGCATGGCACAGGTGAGTTACCATAATTATTGTCAGTGCATTCTGTGGGAGATCCTGAAAACATGACCTGTTGATGGGACTTCAGGACGGGAGTTGGGGAACACTGCACTAGAGCACCTAATTATCTCTGTAGATAAAGTAAAGTAGTTGCTTGTTCATGTTACCTGCATGACTGCTAGACTGTAGTTGTTAGCAGTGAGTACCGTGTTTCCCCGAAAGTAAGACAGCGTCTTACATTCTTTTTACCCCCAAAAGTCCCACTATGTCTTACTTTCGGGGTATGATTATTGCGCTTCTTTGTGAATCCAACACAGAAGAGACGGAGAAGGTATGTCTTATATTGGCAGGTATATGGCCCCATACGCAGGTAATAGGCAGGTATATGTCCCCCATAAGCAGATTATAGGCAGGTAAATGGCCCATAGACAGGTATATGGCCCCATAGGCAGGTATAGGGCAGGCTGTAGGCAGGGTATAGGGCCGGCTGTAGGCAAGTATAGTGGGCAGGTATAGGCAGCTGTAGGCAGGTATAGGCAGCTGTAGGCAGGTATAGGGCCGGCTGTAGGCAGGTATAGGCAGCTGTAAGCAGGTATAGGGCAGGTTATAAGGAGTATAGGCAGCTGTAGGCAGGTTATAGGCAGGCTGTAGGCAATAATATCAAAATAAAAAAACAAACACTTACCTGGATCCTCGCTGCTCCGTCTCCCGCGCTCTCGGCTCTGCTCTATCTTCTTGCCGGCACAGGCGGGTGACATCAGGCCGCGCACACAGCGTGATGACACACACTGCCTGTGCCGGGAGCTCCGGATAGCCGCCAGTCTGCAGCCGCCCGGAGGCCACTGCGGAGCACGGAGCGCTCGCTCTGTGCCCCGCAGTGGTTTCCCTTCACTTATATGCGCTCCGAGGAGTCGCATATAGTGAAGGAATCGCGCACAGTGTCCGGGCACAGCGCAGTCGCCGGACACTGTGGCGCTGTACTCGGCTTCAGCTATATGCGCTCCCTGAGGAGCCGCATATAGCTGAAGCTTCCCTGTCGGCGCCCGAGGCCATCGCAGCGCCCGAGCGAAACAACGTACAGTTTACTACGACTTACTGTCGGGGTACGTCTTACATTAGTCGACCTCCCTAAACTCCCCGCTACGTCTTACTATCGGGGGTGTCTTACTATCAGGGAAACACGGTAAGTGATGTGTGTGTTGTTGATACCAAATTCAATAACTGGTGGCAGCATTGGTGGTTTTGGTTGTGTCAACAGCGTGGGGTACGTGCTGTATTGAATTTGCTGGAATTGAGTTATAGAGTAACGTTACCTATGAGGTCAAGCCCAAATCATGTAAGCAAGAGAAGCCTTTGTGTGTGTTCCATGCCAGTTTGGCTGGAAGATGTCCTGGACTGAAAAGTGAGAAGAAAATTCTAGATGTCTAGGAGGAATGTGATAGAGATTAGCCCAGAGATTAGGCGAATGTGTTCTCAGTGGTACTAGGCTTAAATTCTGGGAAATCTACAGGTAAACTACTGAAAAAGAGTATTGAAAGACAGTTCTGGAGAAGAAGCAATAGTAACCCAGTGGACTTACAGGAATGTAGAGTTTACACTGTTTGTAGATTTGTTTAAGATCAACAATATCCTGGGGCCCCTATAAAATCAACAGTGACGTGTGAGAGTTATCATGGTTGTGTTCTAAAGACAGTTAAGGTTGTATTTTGGAATATTTAAGCAATATTACCACCTAGACCTCCCAAAACCTGTTGTTTTTTAGATGCTTTTACTCAATTCGGGCCTTGTCTTAATTAATTTGATCTTTACATTTGCTTTGTCATAATCCGCCGGGATTGGACTCAATTTATTCCATTGACCCTGGGGGGCTATTCAGTACACTGTCACTAATAGTTGTATGGCCCTTTAAGGGTTTCTGTTTCCTTCTAGCTTCAACCAAGGTTTTGTTTGGAGCCTTCATGGTTAATTTCCTGGGCCAATCCCTGGCTGGGGCGGGGTATTTATACCTTTCTGGTTTCCTCCTTCCGGTGCCTGGGATTTTCCTGGGCAGGCTGATTCCTGCCTGGTGTTTTGCTTTGGTCTCCTGTTGGCTCTGTGGCCATTCAGACCTTTGTTTTATTTTGGTTAGTATATTTCTGTTTTATTCCTTGGCTTTCTGAACTCCCGATTCTTTTTTTCCCCCATGTTCCCAAGGATTCACCTCTCGTTTGCTACATTTTTCTTTTGCGTTGTTGTACGTTTTCAATAAAGTCCTTTGTTGCAACATCCTGACATAATCTCAGGCCTTAAAAATGGACCACGGAACAGTAGGCCTGTCCATGTTTTGTCCACAGACCTGTTTATACTGGCTGAATGTTTTAAGGTGACCGCAGAGGCTTTTAAGGTGGTTGCTGGCCTATGCAGGAAACACCCAAACATCCTGAAAAATATTTTAGACAAGCCCGCTGCCACGTCTGCTGACGATCCTGTGCCTGCTGCCACGTCTGCTGACGATCCTGTACCTGCTACCACGTCTGCCGACGATCCTGTGCCTGCTGCCACGTCTGCCGACGATCCTGTGCCTGCTGCCACGTCTGCCGACGATCCTGTGCCTGCTGCCCCTCTGCGGCGTCCTGTGCCTGGCACATCTCCGCGATCCTGTGCCTGCTGCCACGTCTGCCGGACGATCCTGTGCCTGCTGCCACGTCTTCCTACGATCCTTTGCTGCTGCCACGTCTGCCGACGATCCTGTGCCTGCTGCCACGTCTGCCGACGATCCTGTGCCTGCTGCCACGTCTGCCGACGATCCTGTGCCTGCTGCCACGTCTGCCGACGATCCTGTGCCTGCTGCCACGTCTGCGCGATCCTGTGCCTGCTGCCACGTCTGCCGGCGATCCTGTGCCTGCTGCCACGTCTGCCGGCGATCCTGTGCCTGCTGCCACGTCTGCCGGCGATCCTGTGCCTGCTGCCACGTCTGCCGGCGATCCTGTACCTGCTGCCACGTCTGCGCGCGATCCTGTGCCTGCTGTCACGTTTGCCGATCATTCTGTGCCTGCTGCCACATCTACCGATGATCCTGTGCCTGCTGCCATGTCTGCCGGACGATCCTGCCTGTGCCACGTTGCTCGCCGATCCTGTGCCTGCTGCACGTCTGGCCGAGATCCTGTGCCTCGTGCCACGTCTGCCGACGATCCTGATGCCTGTGCCACGTCTGCCGCGATCCTGTGCCTGCTGCCAGTCTGCGACATCCTGTGCCTGCTGCCACGTCTGCCGGCGATCCTGTGCCTGCTGCACTTAGCCCGTCTGTGCCTGCACGTCTGCGCGATCCTGTGCCTGCTGCCACGTCTGCCGGCGATCCTGTGCCTGCTGCCACGTCTGCCGACGATCCTGTGCCTGCTGCCACGTCTGCCGGCGATCCTGTGCCCGCTGCCACGTCTGCCGGCGATCCTGTGCCCGCTGCCACGTCTGCCGGCGATCCTGTGCCCGCTGCCACGTCTGCCGGCGATCCTGTGCCCGCTGTCACGTCTGCCGGCGATCCTGTGCCTGCTGTCACGTCTGCCGGCGATCCTGTGCCTGCTGTCACGTCTGCCTGTCTGGTCTCTAGTGCCATGTCTGACTGCCTGGTCTCTAGTGCCACGTTTCCAGACGATCCAGATTTCACGACACATCCCGAGGTCCGTCATGAAAAGGTGGGTATTGTCACAATCTGCCAGGTATTGGACTCACTTTATTCACTAATAGTTGTATGGCACTTTAAAGGTTTGCTTCCTTCTAGCTTCAGCCAGGGAGGCTTCATGGTTACTTTCCTGGGCCAATCCCTTGCTGGGTTCGGGTATTTATACCGTCCGGTTTGCTCCCTCTGGTGCCTGAGATTTTCCTGAACATGCTGATTCCTGAATGGTATTGTGCTATAGTCTCCTGTTTGCTCTCTGGCCACTCGGACTTCTGTTTCGGTTGGCTTTCTGGACTCCCAGTTCTTTGCCCTCTCTCCCCCCCCCCCCCACGTTCCCAAGGATTCACCTTTCATTCCCCACGTTTTTTTCTGTGTTGCTGTATGTTTTTCAATAAAGTCCTTTTTTGCAACATCCTGACATGCTTATTTTTCCTGCATCCTACAAATCAACTTAACTAGTTCCTCACTGGGTCGTTTACCCCCTCCTTTATGACCCAACTAATTTTAATTTTCTTCTGTACACACAGGTGACACTGTTTCGCACTCAGCTATTTATTTCCTTCCCTAATATGAGGGAAGATACTAAAAAAAGGCTGTTTTTCTTATTTATTTTTAAACCGCAAAAGCCGTGCTAAAATAAGTTTTGCAATTGCATCACTTTTCCTTCAGACATTAATATATAGGTGATATAAAATGTTAGGGTCGGCCTCACTGACATGCATTCTTTGTGGCGCGTAATCGCCGTGAACAATTGACATGTCAATTCTCCCCCCGCGCGTACAATATGATCGCGTAATCCATAGCTCTCAATGAGAGTTATGGATTACTGTAATTGCGACGCGCATTTCGCCGCGTACAACGCGCAATACGTGGCGAAATGCGCACCAAAATAAGCCATATGAACATATCCTAAGAGTTGGGTAGTGAAACGCAGCTGGAACGGCAAGATACCTGACGCAGATCTGTGCGTGAGAGTGCATCCATCACCAGCACTTGCCAACTCTGGTTGTTTTTGGTGTAAAGGAGTCTGGTGAGCGTGATTCTTTTGGGAGTGTCTGCGATTTTTGGTGAAAAGACATCTACCTGTCATCAGAGAAACAAGAAATGAAGACATCCTCTGAAAATAAGCCCTAACACATCCTTTGAAGAATTCAGACTTAGAAGCTTCTGATTGAAGACAGTTGGAAGAGAAATGTAAAAGTAGATTCAGCAGCTGATATTACTTGTCACTGACCTCACTGTATTTTACCTATTATTCATTATCATTCATTGCATCAATGTGAAAAAAATGTTTAATTTACTGTGAGTCTTAAACTTGGAAAACCAGCAGGATGGCAGTAAGTGGTAAACAGTGAAAATATTTATTGCCTGATTTCGTACGTTCACAAACAGAGCTCATTATGGTTCTGTTCAAATTACAGTTATTCAGGGTTTCTGTCAGCAGTTTTTACCACAAGAGTAGAACAGACTGTAGCACACCAGATCCTCAACAGACCCTAAAAAACTAAGTGGGGTTCATGAAGATTCGCCAGTAACCGGTGTAGTTGCCATGACTCGGTTATAAATGGAAGCAATGCTGTTTTGATCAGAGACTTAGAAAGAATTCTGCAACAAAACCTGAACTTTGTATGACAGGCAGGGCTGTATTTGCAAATGCAGATACAAAAACATTTTTAAAAATGAATTATTTCACTTTATTTATAGACATGAATAAAATTATTCAGGGTACTTGCGTATATTAGTCCGTCTCACTGTGCCAGCTTGAGTCCAACATAAGTTAAAGGACCAAATAGTAGATCCTGAGTAGGTAGCAGGGAAAATCCTTTAGGAATGGCTGGCTGACAGGGAGCTCAGCACACACCTGTTTCAGAGACTGGTCCGTCCCCTTTCTCAAAAGGACTTTCTCTGCTACCTAGTTTTATTAATGTCTATAAATAAAGTGAAATAATTCATTATATTTTTTTTATTGTATCTGCACTTGTGAATGTGATGTTTTGATGGGGGAGTGGGAGAAGGCCCTCCCAGTAGAGAGGACTCACTAGTGGTCATTACAGTCCAAAAAAGAAAAGATTCATTGCTGCTAAACATATGGATTGAAGAGGGCTGTATTTGCCACTAGGCACCTGAGGGCGAGCGCCTAGGGTAGCACAATTTTGAGGCAGCACATTTACAAGTAAAATGTTTTATTCATTAAAAAAGCTTTTGCAGCCTGCTGCTGGATATTTTATTGCAGCACATTTATACTGTGTGACTTGCTATAAGTAGAAGACTGTCACAGTCCTGGTTTCCCTGTGCTCTTTATACTACCCTGTTTCCCCAAACACGGTGTCTCATATTAATTTTTGCTCCTAGAGATGAGCTAAGACTTATTTTTAGGGGATGTCTTATTTTTTAAGAACAAGAATTCACATTTATTGTTGAACAAAAAATCAACATGTATTAATATACTGTAGTGATTTTATCACAAATATCAGCATAAGCAGCCAAACTCTGAATCACATCAAAAGTCTTATTTTCGGAGGATGTCCTATTTTTGGGGAAACAGGGATATGTTAGTCGAGGAAAAATCGGCATGCTTTGCTGACGTCTTCTAGTTGAACCTAAGGTATATAGAACACAGCCAAAATGGGAGAGTGCTGGGTGGTAGTCTTGTAATATAGGTCATAATAGGTCAATGTGGTTATTGTCACTCTTTTGCAAAATTTCCACAAAACTGCAATGTTTTTGCCAAGATTTCAGAAAACCGTGGCAAAAATTAAATCTCAACGCAATGTGTGAACTCTTTCTTCAGTTTTCTACAGTTAGGCATATGTAATTTCTGCTCCTAGCGCAGTATAGACTGTAAATACAGCCCTGGACCGAGGGTAAACTTTAGATGTTATTACCATAGTTTCATTTACAATCTGAAACCAATAAGGACAATGAGAAAAAAAATAGTATTATTAGTTTAGGCATCCTTAACATGCTGCAAGAGATCAAAGATATATACTAACATGATTGTCTGATGTGATAGGTTGTGTCTAAACTGATACTTGTATTTTAAAACATGAAATTATTTTGTTCAAAAATTGTAAAATCTGTTTAAGTGATGAGTGACCAGTTTAGCTATAGATAGAGGAAATACAAAGGTAACACATAGTTGTAGAAACTTCTAAAGCTGATAGACTGGGTACTATCAAGCATCTGTTTCCCATATGTACAACATATCCTGGAATTATATGAGCTTGATTGTATAAGTTCATCCTTCATTATCTGTACAAAAAAGTAAAAGTTATTTATAAACATTTTATTTTAAAAAGTTGAATTCAAAGGGTAACAAATGATCAGTGGTACATTGTACCTCATTAATTTATTCTAGAAAGCAGGTTAAGTACCCAAAAGGTTGAGCACCAAATAAACATTTTCCATAAAGAAAAATGTAAATTGATTTAATCCGTTCCAGACCTCTAGAAAATCTACATTTTATAGGGCACAAGCAGAATTACCTGGCTTTGCACAAGTCCATTTCGTATAAGGTACGTGGAGCTTCTGTTTGGTTGTGATGTTACAGTCGAATAGAATTACTAGGCGGTATGAGGTATGTAGTGTAATTCTCTGGCTGTGATGTGGCAGTAGTACCGTATAATAGGAAGAAATGAGATACAGTATCTCACAAAAGTGACTACACCCCTCACATGTTGTAAATATTATATAATATCTTTTCATGGGACAACACTAAAGATATGACACTTTGATACAATGTAAAGTAGTCAGTATACAGCTTGTAGTTCAGTGTAAATTTGGTGTGCCCGCAAAATAACTCATCACACAGCCATTTATGTCTAAGTCACTGGCAAAAAAGTGAGTACATCCCTAAGTGAAAACAGAAAAATTTTGCCCACACTGTCAATATTTTGTGTGGCAACCATTATTTTACAGCACTGTCTTCACTCTCTTGGGCATGGAGGTCACTAGAGCTTCACAAGTTGCAGCCACTGGAATCCTCTTCCACTTCTCCATGATGACATCATGGAGCTGCTGGATGTAAGAAACCTTGCGTTTATCCACCTTCTGTTTGTGGATACCCCACAGATGCTCAATAGGGTTTAGATCTGGAGACATGCTTGGTCAGTCCAGCACCTTTACCCTCACGTTCATTAGCAGGGCAGTGGTCGTCTTGGAGGTGTGCTTGCGGTTGTTATCATGTTGGAATATTGTCTTCAGCCCAGTTTCTGAAGGGAGGGGATGTATGTCAAGAACAGTGTGTCCTAGAGAGGAAATCCTCCAATCTGCCTGATTTACCTATGTGACAAGTTTGGTACAGATTGATTAAGTCATTAGGCCATACTCTGTTCATGTCAATTCAATTTTTCTTAATAGGTTGGAAACTTCAGGTGATAGAGAGCTGAGAACAGGTCTAAAATCTCCCAGGGCACCTGATTTACCAGCCTTCCAAACTTGGTGCAGATTGGTCCAATCGTTTGGCCGTGCATAGAGAAGAGACATCAGGCAACAGAAAAACATTTTTATATAAATAATATTTCAGGGTACATTCCCAAGATAGGTGTGGGCAACCAGAGGTGGGACACGCATGTATTATACTTTGATGACATATTCTATTGATGTAACACTTTTGACTTAATTTTGACTAATCTGCTGATTTTTGGAGTGACTGGCCAACTATCTAATGTGTATGGAGCTTCTCGACCTTACCTAAAACTGCCAGGCAGCTGATTTTCAAAATGTCTGATCCTTTTGTTCTCAGGGAAGCTAAGCCACCACTAGATAAGTCAGACAGCAGCTTTCTTCTATAACCCATTTAAAACACATGCATGCTCAACCAAGCCGAGCATACAAGTATATAGGTGGTGATAAGTGTATGCAGGTTCAGGAAAGAAAGCTGTAAGCTGCATGAACATTTGGCTGAAAGCTGTTTAAACCCATTAAAAAATAATAATTTGTCAACCAATTAAAATTGTTATACTTTCTTAATGTACTACATAAAAATTGTATAATGCAAATAATGATAAAATCTAATATAAAAAGATAACAGTGTAGACACCCAGAAGAAGCGCACCAAAAAAGGAACCCTCCCTACACTCCTAAAATAAGCCACATGAAACAGACAATGGCAACAAGGCAAGCACTTAGACAAAATAACATCACATATGAAAAGGTAAGTAACCCAAGAATACCTAACCTGGAACAGTAGTGTAGGCAGTGAATAAGTCCCCAAATCCAGAGGTAGGGGGAAGAATGGGACCCCTAATTCAATGCGCGTTTCGCCTGAGCTTGCACACGAAATGTTAAAAGTTTATTTACAACTGTAGCCCGTTCTTTAACGATAGTGATCATTAATTGTACCATTCTTTTAAGTAGAGTTGGGCCTATTAGTTGCTAGACTCCATAGCAGTTGTTATGACTGCTACCCTGGTACAGTAGTTACAAGCAGGCAGGGACAAGCCCACAGGGAAATAGGGAAAACCCCCGATGGGCGCCTGAGCATGGTAGACCTGAAGTTGTTTTTTAATTACATATACATCCTCAGAAGAGACATAGAAAAAGAGGCAAAAGCAAGTTTGCAAAATTTATAGGAAGCAAGAACTGTCTTTACTTTTGTGGGGGTTTGGGCCTTTTTAAAAACCACCCCCGGGTGAACCCAGAAACGGTTCAATGGTCCCCCCTTTGGGGCAAAATTCCCCCTTGGGGCCCCTAAAAACCCCAGTTTGGAATGGTTTTAACATGAACAAGTTTAAAGTTTAGTACTTTTGGTTTGGGGAACCCTTTTGGATTTGGAAAAATTGTTTTTACCCAGTCTTGTGCAAACCCAAAAATTCCATCTTTTTTAAAAAATTGTGGCCAGCTCAGTAGAGACACAAAAAGGGAAAAATGAGCATGCCAATGATTCCCGGTGAGGGCACCCATCCTTTTTGAAGGGCGTTTAAAGTAGCCCGGTGGGGTGTAATAGGAAAAAGGACTTGTACTAGTGATATCGGGCCCCTTTAGGGGACAGCTTATTTGACGGATTGGGTTTTAAAAAGGCCTGTTAAAATAACACAAACACACAACTGGTCTCCAGGAACCTGATCCTTTGTGTTTTGGGAATTTCTAAAGCATGTAAAGAAAAGCTCAATAGCAAGACATACAACACTTAGTAATTCAACATATCCTATTGTAGAGGCACCAGTACCAACTCTAGGAAAAAAATTTAAAAAAAAATTTTATGAAAAATAAGCAAGTGTAACTTATTCACCTTGTGCTTTTTTTGTTGTTGTCAAAAATAAAGATTGGACCATTCAAAGCTTCACTAGAGTTTCACTATTATTACATTTTTATTGTCACAGTTTTCACTAATTAATTTAATCATAGTAATAACTGTCTAAACTGGCTGTTCCAGAGTTACTCTTTGTAAACAAAGATTTGTTAAATATTCTACCACAAGGTGATTTAGGCAGAGCTTAATACTAATTATTAGGGTATGTTCACATGGGCTTTAGCCAGCAGTAAATTGGCGGAAATGGTGCACGCCTATTCCCTGCGGGGTTTGAACCCACAAAAGGGGGACGGGTGAAATTCTTCAAGTGCTTTTGGGTTTTTTCCCACTCATTCTCCCCTTTCCCCGGGGTGAAATTTGCTGGAAAGAATTGACAGGGGCCCCTTTCTTTTGTCTTTCATGTCACTGATTTTTCAATATTTGTGGGGCCCATACTTGGGTTTGTTTTACAGCGAAATTAGCGTCGAAGAAAATTTTCCTCAAATTTTACGCCTTGTGAGCATAACCTTTTTGGGTTTGGGTTTCATGGCATTTTTAGATCATATTTTGGGGAGAAATTTGTGCTACAATACCCCCCAAAAATTTGGGCCCGGGAAAATTTGGGGTTAATTCATAGCTCTTTTACGAATTAAAATTTACCCCCGTCTTCCCCGACGCGTATTGGGGCTTGTAACTTTTCCCCCCATTTCATTTGCCGGGTTTTAAACTAAAGGGGGGCTGCAACCCTCCTCGCGCTTTAGAAGTACATGCTGGCCAGTGCATACTTAAAAAAAAAAAAAAAACGCCATATGGCGGAGCGAGCGTACAGTATGTGCCACCAAACACCTTGTGAACATACCCTTAGAGTTGCACTTAAGATTTGGGTCAAAGTCAAATTGAAAACCGATTGTAGTGCTTCCCTTTTTTCGGGTTTGGCTTGAATCGAATTGGGGAAAAAATTTGGCCAAAGTTTTGGGCCTTAACCAAAAACCCCTAATCCCAAACCCTTTCCCCCGGGGAAACATCAGGGATGTTTTGTCAAGCCTTACTTTTTAATTTTTTTTCCTAACCTTAATTTTAAAGGTTAGGGTAGGTAGAGCGGGGGTTTTAGGTTTAGGGTTAAAATTTTGGGGTAGGGTGGACTAACCCTAACTCTAAGAATATCCCTTTGATTCCCCAGATGTGCCCCAGCTGTGACCGGTTATTTGTTTTTCCTGTGCATTTTGGGTTGCATTTGTCTACTGAAAAATGCTTTTTCTAGGGGCCCAAAAAAAACTTGCAATTTTTTTTTTTCCCAAATATAAGGGGGATTCAGGTTCCTTTTTTCCTGAACTCAAATATTTTGACAACTTTTGCTGAACAGTATGCTACTTGAGAAACACTACTAACTTTTAATTATTTGGGACAAAATTAATCATTTTCCTTTGGGAAGTTTTTTGGCGTGTGCCCTTATGGGTCGCATGGGCTGCCATTAGATGCCGTACAGCGGTCCCCTGTTAAAATTTTGTGTAATGAGGGGGGGTCTCGGTGGGGAAAGACATTTTGGTTTTTGGGCAGCAACCCACTGGGGTTGGGACCCCCTTTTACCTAGTAGGGGCTGATGCCCAGCCAGTTGGGCTGCTTTTCCCAAAACAGCGGGAAATTTGGGGTGGTGGCTGTTCCCAGTTCCAGGCCCTGTTTTTCCCAGGCCTAAAAAAACCCTTCTTCCAGGTAATCAGGGGGTGGGGTTTACTGCCGGAGCTGGATCGCAGGAAGAGTAAGAAGAGGGCTATTAAACCCCAGGCTTGAGGCAAGCAGGTGGCGCCTTAAGGAACCCGGGCCCCAAGCGTGGTGGAAAAAATTGTTTGTGGCAGAAAAACCCGTCCACTTTTAGTGAGGGACTCACTTTTTGTTTAGTCAGGGGCCCCCCCTGAGGGGCCTTTGAGGTTTAGTTTGTATTTTTTGGTTTGTATTTTTCCTGTGCCTGAAAAAAAAACTGTTTGAGGCAAGTTAAGCAAAAGCCTGCAGTCAGAGTGCCATATGTTGGTGTGCCAACCGTTTTAACCAGAGTGGCAATCCCAGAGCTAAGCAACCCTGGAACGGACCCCGGGGACTTTCCCAAAAGGTAAACGAGTATTAAGGTTATAGACAGGGGAAATTTAAAAGAAGTCATTAGAATTTGCATGTCGTGAAAAGAAGCTTTGGGACTGATCCGTTTGGAAGACCCAGGTACCGCAAATTTCCCGTCTGGCTCTTTCTGTGTGCAGAAGGGTGGGCAGCAAAAAAAATAATTTAAAAATTTTTTATAGTTTAAAAATTTTTAATTTTATAAAAAAATGCCAAAATAAAACAATGGGTTTTTTAAAGTAAAATTGTTTTCATTTGTTAAAATTACAGTTTTAGTTTTTATTTTAAAACTTTTTTTAAAAGGGGATTAAATTTTTTTATTTTTTTGGGTTTTTTATATTTTAATGATCAAAATTTCTTTTAAAGAAATGGGTTAATGTTTTACAGTTTGATAATTATAATTAAAATTTTTTTTTTTTTATTGTATGGTTTTAAGTTGAAAAAAAAAATTTTTTTCCCCCTTACAAACAAAAATTATCTCACTTCGACTCCTCAGGCTTTAGACAGACCAAAAAGAGAAGGTCTGCCCGGCGGGGCAGTAATGGGGCCCTTGTTTTTTAGTTGCATTTGTTTGCATGTGTTAGCTGATCATTGGGGTTTAAATTTACATTTGATGGGACGTGTTTAAAAAGAAGGGCAAGTACAAGTTCTTTTTATTTGGGAAATTTTTTTTTTCTGCATGTTTTTTTAAAAATGTTAAACCTTTTAAACCGTTTTTGTAAAAAAAAAATTGGGCCCCAGTTGTTTTTCTGTCCGGATGCGGGGGGTGGGAACAAATGTCCAAATTTTTTTCTGGTAATTTTAGTATGTTTGTTAAGTATTTTTTATTAATCCATTTGTGAATCCATTTTAAATGTCTTCAGTAAAATTCAAAACAGGGGATATCTTGAAAAATTTTTCAGGGAGAAGCTGGGCATTTCGAGCCTTTTAAAAAATTTTGATTTAATTGGTTTAAGGGAAAAAGGTTTAGAGAATGATTTTTGCAAAAAAGTTTTAGAAAAGTTTCTATATGTAAGCCCAAAGGAAAATGAAAAAATACAAACAGGTTCTAATTTTTTTCAATCCCAAATTTCCCCCAATGACAATTTTCCCGTGAGGGCAATTTTTTTTTTTTTTTTAGGGATAAACTGGGATTATTCCCTCTTCAAATTTTCAATTTAAATGTTTTTTTTTGTTCCAAAACCCAAAAAAATTTTTTTTAAGTCAGCAAAAAGAGTTGACTGCTATCTTATGTGTTAGACTAGCTTTTCCCCTTACCGTGGAGCCCGTTTTGGTTCTTTTGACAGGCCCCATTTTTTAAACTGTCATGTGTCACTTTATGTGAGAATTTTCTTTTTGAAACTTTTTCCATCCATGTGATTCAGAGATTTTTTGGGAAAAGGGAGGGTGAAGAAAAAACTGCAATCCTAAACAGTGTTTTTTTTAAAATTTTTTTTTTTAAAAGCCTTCACCCTGGTATCCATGCAAGGGAGTTTTTTCTCTAGGGGTTTAGAAATTCGGTGATACCCCAATTTATTAGTTTTTTTATTGAAAGCAAATTTTTTTTTAAAAAAAAGTGTTGTGTAAAAAAGTTTTTTGTCGCTATCTTTAATAGGGCCCGAATTTTTTAATTTTTCCGTTTACAGAGCTTTGAAGGCTTTTTTTTTTGCGGGATAAAAAGCGTTTTTTTGGCAACCCCCTTTGATGTTTATATGGTTTTTTGATGACTTTTTAAATCCATTTTATGTATACGGGTTGAACAAAAAATCTCAATTCTGTGATGTTTTTTGAGGGTTTTTTTTTCGCGTTCACCGTAGGGGTTAATTAACATGACAGATTTATAGGGGTGTGTCGCTATGGCAGTGTGATCCCAAATTGGGTTACTTTATTTTTTTTTTTTGGGGGCGTTGGCTTTTGTAAAGGGGAAAAGGGGGTGTAGTGTTTTTTATTTTTTTTTTTTTTTTAATTTTTTTTTACACTTTTATTTTTTTATTTTTTCACATTTTTTTACCTTTTCCCCGGGGGGAAATTGCATGAAGTCTCGGATCGTTATGCAATAGGGAATCAACCCCAGCTTAAGTGTATGTGGCCCCAGGGAAAATGTCAGTCACGCTGCCCCAATGCATTGGGGATTGTGAGTCCCGGACCCCCGGGATGCGTTTAGCACCCGGGGTGTTGGGGGGAACCGTAGCGGCGGTGAGCCCGTTACTGCCCCGGGTTTGGGGCATAGGAGCTCCCCCTTTGGCCCCGAGGCGAGTTGCTCAGATGTGGGGACATCGAGGGGTAATCCCCCGGGCCGGGGCCCTCCACCCGTGGGGTGTGGCATGATCCAGCGGTAAACCGCGGGCCCCCCGCAAACTTGGCGTATTTGTGGGGAAAGATCCCATGGTACTCATACGTCAATTTGCGGGAACCCCTACCGACATTTGAGTATGAGTACGGAAAATGTTGTGGGGTTTTAAAAGGGAAGGGTCTAAAAAATGCTTTTGTGTAACTACATTTTTAGTTAACACATTTTGAAGGAATATTTGTTTGTTTTTTTTAATTTTCCATATCACTTTCAGATTTTTTAATAATTCCCAACATGCAGTTTTCACTTTGGACACAAGCCCTATTTAAAAGTCTGCACTTCCCGTTCTGTTTAGAGACTTTTCAATGTGTCATTTCAGTAAAAAACAGGGGAAACTGAAGGGACACCTTGTGTACAGATAACACAGAATCCCCCGTCACAAAAAGGGGATGTCACAGTCCCCCCCTCCCCCCTTAACATGAAAATATCCCTTTTAAATCTAGGGCAGAAATTGTCTTAAGAATCCTATGGGATGAAGCTACTGTAAAATATCTCTCTGATGCTGTTAACCTCTTACCGCCGGGGGGCCAGTTTTGGCCTCTCTGAAGGCCCCCTTTTTTTAAAATTGCCATGTATCACTTTTTGTTGGGGAAAAATTTTTGCACTTTTAAACCCATCTGTGATTAGGAATGTTTTTCTGGGGACAATTGTGCTTTAAAAAGTAAGAAATTTTTTGGGCCCAAAAAGCATTTTTTATTTGGAAAAATATCAAAGCATCGTGAAAAAATTTGAAAAGTTTAATTTTAAAAATTCAAAAATTTTTGCTGTAAGACGTTTTGTTTTCCACTCAAAATACTTTAACTGGGACAAAAACCCAAAGTTATGAGGTTGGGACTTTTTTTAAATGTCTTTTTTATTTTTGATTTAGGGGGCTTAGAAATTTAGTAGTAATTTCACATTTTCAAGAAAATTTGCAATATACATTTTTTTTAGCGTCATTCCAGTTCTAACGTGATTTTGATTGGCCTGTATGTTAGATACCCCCATAAATGACCTCATCTAAGAAACTAAACTCATTAAAGTATTCAAAACAGCATTTAGGAAGTTTATTAGCCCAATAAGTGTTTCACAGGAATTAAAGCAAAGTGGAGGTGAAATTTAAAATTTCACTTTTTTTGCAGATTTTCAATTTTTATCCATTGTTCACAAGAACTCGGTAGATGTGATCAGGGAAATGCAACTTAATATTGATTCCCAAGATTCTGCTGTTTTCAGGGATATCCCATATGTGGCCCTAGTGCGCTATTTGGCTCAAACCACAAGCCCCAGAATGGAGGTGCACCTACCGAGCTCTGGGGTCTCATTTTCATTACAATTTTATTTAGGGGCCATTTCAGGTTTGCGGACACCCTACGGGGCTAAAACTTAATAAAAACCCCTAAAAAGACCCCATATTGGAGGCTACACCCCTTAAGGAATATATCCAGGGGTGTAGTGAGTATATTAACCCCCACAGTTGTTTCACAATTTTTTTTAGCGTTAGGCTGGGAAAATTCAAAAAATTTTTTCCAACAATCTGCAATTTTAGCTGAAAATTTTTCGAAGAATCGTAAAAAAAAAAGCATCCCAAATTTTGTTAAGCAATTTCTTCCAAGTTCGGCAATACCCTACATGTGCGTGTAAACTGCTGTTTGGGCGCATGGCAGGGCGTACAAGGGAGGGAGTGCTATTTTGCTTTTGGAACGTAGATTTTGGTGGGGTCATGTCACATTTGCAAAGCCCCGAAAGTACCAGAAAAGGTGAAACCTTCCAGAAGTCGCCCCATTTTGGATTCAACACCCCTCATGGATCTCATATAGGGGTGTACTGTACATTTTAGGTGTACAGGTGGTCCATAGTATTTTTTAGTATTGGGCTATGAAAATAGGGGGTAAAAACGCAATTCCGCCATTGTTTTTTGGGCTTCATTTTTACAGCATTCGCCGTGCAGTGTAAATGATATGATAACTTTACTATGGGGGTCGGTACAATTGCAATGATATAAATTTTATAGAGTTTTTTATGCTTTATTAATTTTACACAATAGAATTAGGTCTAGAAGAAATTGCGTTTTTATGTTGTCCTATTCTGACAGCCATAACTTTTTTTTTTTCTGTGCACGGAGCTGATTATGGGCTTGTTTATTGCAGGATGAGTTGAAGTTTTTATTAGTACCATTATGGGGTGCATATGACGCTTTTATCACTTTTAATTAAGGTTTTTGTGAGGCATTTTGAACAAAATACAGCATTCCCGGTAGTGTTTTTTATTTTTATTTTTTACAGCGGTCACCATGCGGTATACATGACATGCTAGTTTTACTCAGCAGGTCTATATGATTAAAACGATACCCAATTTGTATTTTTTTTATAGGTTTTACTGCTTTTACACAATAAAAACACTTTTATTCAAAAAGGAAAACACGTTTTTGCATCGCCATAGTCTGAGAGCCATAACTTTTTTATTTTTCAGTGTACGGAGCTGTGTTGGGTCTTGTTTTTTGCAGGATGAGTTGACGTTTTTATTTGGTATCATTTTTTGGGGCACAAAACTTTTTGATCAGTTTTAAATCTGTAATTTACCGCTGGTCCCATGTCGCGATCGAGCGCAGCTTGCCCGCAAGCCTGCGCGATCGCCAGGACGTATGCATACGTCCATTTGCGGGAAGTCACTTCCCGCTAGGGCATATGCATGCGTCCTATGTCAGGAAGGGGTTAAAGCAGTGCAAGCAAGAATGTCTTCCCCACAATCATATATACTGTAGACGGCCAAATAGAGAAATCTACAATCGGGAAATAAAAACAACTGAGAGGAAAAGAATATGGATCAGGGTCTTGATTTAATAAGTGAAAAAAAAAATTGGCGACATATTCCCTTTAAGAGTGTCTTCTAGACACACAACAATATGGACTTGAGCATGTATCCCTCTCTTCCACATTGAGTAATTTTATTTTCCTTTAAATTTGTTCTTTAGTTTGTTGTGTCCTGACTGTTGCCCTCACTTGCATGTGCACCTGTTGTAAAAGATTGGAAAGGTTGACAGGCCGCTAAACACAGAACACTGTGAAACCCTACCAGAGTTACCGGTCATTTGGAGAAATGAAGAGATCAATAGGAGGCTTTAAAATGGGAATACTTGGAATTGGCATTAGGCAAACTGTGCTTAGTACCTGAGTGACTGGCTGAATGGGTATTGAGCAGCAGGCCTATGTACAGCCACTATGAGAGAAGCCATTGGGCTGGAGGCAGAGGGTGCGTTGACGCAGCAAAGGACAAAATCTGCTCAGTTTTGACCTCAGCAGAACCGTCCACCCCACACGGTTTTCGTTTTTTTAACTTTTTTTTGCACTGATTTTGTCCGTGTTGTGAGCAGTTGTTGTACTTTTTCTCAAGCAGAAAAGTGTACTGAGTGCAAAAACCGAAAATCGCCCCAAAACCGTTCACTCACAGTCTGCTCAGTTCCCACTCCTACTTCAATGTTAATTTTCTGTAAACTGAGCAGAACAATTAATATATTCTAAGTTTTTCGGACCACCGGTGGTGTGAAAAGTCATCTGGCAGAACATCCATTCAGTGCAGACTGCTGAACGGATTTTCTATTAAAGTCTGTGGGGATGGTTGCTTGTCGGTTTTCAGACGGTTTCTAAATCTGCAAACCATCTGAAAATCTGACCAAGGAACCATGCCAGGTGGATGGGTCCCTAAAGACTAGAAAGCCCTAAGTGTGATTTGCAACAATGCAAGAGCAAGTCAGTGGGTTAGAGACAGAACTGGGAGACCGGGGGAAGCCACAATAGGAGACAAGACAGTGCCCTTTGGCAGAAAGACTGAGAGACTTAGGACCTTGATGGTCATTTCAGGCTGTGAGTGCACCAGAGATGTAGCTTTTTAAAAGAGGCCTATGTCACGTTCCATGCCGCGTTCTTGTCCTTAACCGCGGCCTCTGCTGTCGCCATGTGAGTTCCTGGCGCCACTGCTTGCCCACCTGCAGTTGCTGTGCGGATTTTCCCATGCTGGCCATGCTGCTCCTCCATCTTGGCTGCTGCCCTGACTCTTTGTTGCTCTATAGAGGGCGGCGGCCACATCTTGCATTCATTTATTCCCAAGTGGGGAGCGGGGTTGGGCTTTCCTTTTGCCATTCCCCCTTCTACCTGTGTGTTTATAAGCCTGCTCCTCCCTACACTCCCCTTCCTGATCCTTGTTGTTGCATGTTGTGTTTGTTAGGGGCTCATGTTGTGCTGTTTTGCTTTTGTGTTTTCTTATCTTGTTTGTTAGCAGTCTGGTGTGCACACGCTGTCTGTTTTGTGTCCTTATGGTATTCTCTATATTTTGTTAGTCTCTATGTTGGTCTCCTTGTGCTGTGTTTTTTGTCTGAGTTTCCTTGCCTTGTTCTCTGCCTGTGTTCTTGCCCTGGTTTGTGCCTTGGTTCCTTGCCTGTTTCCAGTCGTAAGCCATTCTTACCATCAAAGGCTCTGTGAAATGCCCGACCCCCGTTTAGTTATGCCCCCCTTTAGGAGCAAGCCTGGCAGTGGTCCAGTGGGTCCACTACCCGTTTTAAAACCGCTCATCTGTTACAGCCTACTAAATCTAATCTGGAGTCAGCGATCAAGTGAGGCTAAGAATGACAGTGATATTCCAAGAATGTGTTTGGAAGTCAAGTTCAAGTATAAATGAGTTATCCCTCCCTCAGTGTTTTAATGTTTTTACACTGTGTTTTTGTAAGCAAAGATAACTCAGCTAATATAATAGCTGAATTGGGTCCATTAAGGAGACCATACCCCTTCTAACAAGGACATGGATTGTTTTTCCATCCAGTGGCCAAAGACCAAACACTCCTGTGTTGCATAAATATTGGAAAAATGTGTACATTACTTTGCAGTCAAGGTTGTGGGGAATCCATTGTGACAGGTATTGATGCAGCA
This sequence comes from Phyllomedusa bahiana, assembly GCA_025379985.1. Classification (NCBI taxonomy): domain Eukaryota; kingdom Metazoa; phylum Chordata; class Amphibia; order Anura; family Hylidae; genus Phyllomedusa; species Phyllomedusa bahiana. Next base: position 4,340 of record JAODAL010005536.1, on the reverse strand, counting down.
GCCACAAGACCCACAGATCTAAATCTTTCAGTATAACTCCTTGATTTAATGGGATAGTCTAAGTTGATCTGGTTGATTCCCTCAGCAGTCCTGAAATGGGGCACATAGGACCTTATGTATGAAAACCTTCTAGCAGTAAGACTGTCTTTTTGGGCCCCTCTCAACCAAACAGAGCTCAGCTTTTATTTTTTCCAGAGCACCCATATGAAATAAAAGGGTGACTCTGATTGGTTGCTATGAGCAGCAAACACAGTCTTACTGCTAGAAACCCCTTTTTATACAAAAGGCCCCTTTAATGTCTTGTGAGTTTAATAAATGACAGATTGTAGAAGTTGAACAATTATTCACTGTTATTACAGATTCCAAGCCACATTATTGAAAATGGTTTAAAAATAGGCATATTTTCCCGCCACTGAAAACAATTTGAGTCCTCCTTTCTTGTCAACCTGTAAAAAATCCCATTCATAACTCTTTTTACAAGTGCTGCACACTAAAAATCCAAAGGCCCCAATGCATAACAAAGAATAACACCACTCCTCATTAAGAAACCCCGCCAAATGAACTGTTTTCATGTCCGCTATTCATGTTTATGGTCCATTTTGCTCTGCTGATAACTTCATGATATTTCTTTACCAGGGATCTCCCATTTTTCACACTTGAAAAAATGATATAACACTAAAAGTCTACAGTCTCCTCTAGAAGCCGCTAACAACGAAAGGATAATACTGCTAGAATGGAACTTAAAAGAATATTCCAAAAACTTTAAAATGCTCGTTCGTCTATCGGGCATGATGAAAAATAGAAGACAGGAAGAATACATCCTGGACACTCTTGTTCTGTCGCGGTGATCTCGGCTGTAGCTGTGAACGTTCCTCATGACATTGTGGCGTGTGAATTACTGCACTTGTCATGTGAATGATGAACGTTCATAAATACAGCCACGATCACCAGGATGGTCACTACGACAGAACGAGAGCATCCAGAAAGTAAGCATTCTTTGTGCCTTTAATGGAAGTTGTATAAATGTGCACCTGTATTAAAGGGGGAAATCATACCATCAGCCCTTGGGGTCCCAATAAAAAAAAAAAAAGTATACGCACCTTTCTCCAATCCTCAGTTCCAGTGCTGTGCCTCCCTGGTCTCCTGTTTTTATTCTGTCACTTGTGAAAGGGGATGTCACCGCTGCAGCCACAGGCCAAGCATTTGCATCACCATTCAGAAGTGAAAAGCTCCAAACAGTGATGTATGTAGAGGCATATGGCCACTGCGGCCAATCAGCCGCTCCAGCATTAACATTTAGTCACCTTTCTCTGTTCTTTAGTTCCAGCGAAGCATCTCCCCGATCTTCTGTTTCCATCCTGTCACTTCTGAACGTGGACATCACTGATGCAACCACGTATTGGATGCAGCAATCACTTGCCAGTAATTTACCCCAGGAGCTCATAGTAAGACTTTCTTACAAGTCAGACAACCCTTTGCAAGGAGTAAGCTCCTTTTGGTAGCTACACCAGGAAGCCACTGTAGCATTGTCACAGCAGGCAGGGGAAGCAGTTAATTGCCTTGCAGACCTCATAGCAGTTGTCTGTCTTCATGCTATAATATAAAGCAATGCCACTCACCAGATCAGTAGCCTGTCATACTATTTTATGTGTTATAACACATTTATGCTATTATAACATGCTGGGCTTTCCATTTGGAGCCTATTATTGCTGAAACAGGAAGTCCTGCCTTAAACCAATTCTTTTGGATTTGAGTATTATGTTTGAGTAGATTTGTGTAGTGCTGAGGACTAAGCACATCCTCTTTATGAATCTTCTTTAGTGTTTCACCAACAAGCACATTTTCTATAACAGATCCATATCTATAACAGATCCAGTTATCTATAGCTGGCCATACATTTACAGTGAGGTATTACATGATGGCCAATAAAAATAGCACTCCACATACTAAGCATGGGACCCTTTCTTATTATACCCATTCATGGGAAACTCCAGCCAAAAAAGAAGATTTCCAGATTCCAATTGTATGCCAAGTCTATGAAGTCTATCAGACAGGTAAACTTGAGTATAGACTTTTTATTAGGCCACAGAGAGCTTCCTATTAATTTTTTACAGTACTTGGGCAACCCTTTTGAAGAGATATAAGAATTGTAAACTATTCCATGAAATGCTTCTTTCTCCACACTTTTGTCGCTATTTTGTCTCCCTCTCCCCCCACCTTCTGCATCAATCATTTACTCCCAGTTCATTGCAAAACTCAATCTATAGCAAGTTAATGCATTAGTAGATAAGGGATCAAAATATATACTTTAAAGTCCTTATGGAGGGGAGTAGGAAGAAAATAAGGAAAATGCTGGAGAAAGACATAGGCAGAGAAATTCAGAGATGCTGCAGACTCTAATAAAGTGTTTTACTGTCTCATCCCAGTACTGAATTCAACCTCTAAAGCAGAAGCATGGATCATATTATACATCAGTAATAAGCAGCATTGCTGTGATTCAGGCACTAGGGTGAGACAAAACACTTTCTAGTGAGCAGTATCTCCCTCGGTGTTTCAATATTAACTGAACTTCGTTTCTCCTTCTTTTCATTTTTTTTTCTTAAAAATACATTTTATTTACATATAATCAAAATTACAAACTTTTCAATGTAAATGCAAAATAAAAGCAACATCAATGCAAATAAAAGCAATGACATAACCATACATATACAATTATTTAAGTGCAGAAAAAACCTCAACTTTTAACCAGATTCTTCCGCTTTTGGAACTTCCACAGCCCCTCTGCATCATCAGCACCAAATGTGCGCACATACTGAAGATAAAACAGGAAAAGTTTGTAATTTTGATTATATGTAAATAAAATTTATTTTTACAAAAAAAAAAAATTAAAAGGAGAAATGAAGTTTAAAGACATTTATGGACAGTGTGTAACCTGTTGCCCCAATAAGCTGATATCGTATCCCTTCTCTAGATAGATATTAGCAGTAAATTGAAAGTGATTGATCAGTGCTAAATAGAAGATGATGAGGAAGAGAAGAAGGAACTCATAAGTGAAGAAAGAGACATCTTACTCCAATAAGATTAATTAGAAAGTGTTTTGTACTGTATTTACTTGTCATAAGAATTAATGCAAAGTTTAGTCAAAGGACAGTGTAAATTTAAATATCCTTACTAATCCAGCACAGACTACTCCCATAATGCATAACTGTGGTAGACAGTACCCTGCCTAATTCTTCTGGAATGTGAAATGTTTATGATTTAAGAGACATCTACACCATTTGGTGAATGATAAGGTAAGATAACAGACTTTTGTCTACATTTGTTTTTGACCTAGAAGAAGTACACATGCCAGATTATTGTCTTTGCTAATTTACGCTAGCTATACACTAGATGTGGTGGACAGCTAAAAATGACTTTTTTTCTGGCAGCCATCCATGGCTTTTTGTAACATAAATGGGAGTGACAGATGACAACCAATGAAAGATATCTTTGGAAAAGTTGATTTTCCATGATGGATATTTTACTTCATTGTTGGGTGCTGTCATTGGAATGTCAATCATATGCTATCAGCTCATTTCAAACCACACTTTAATGCCATATCTGAGATTTTAATTTATGCTGTTGTCCTCCAAAACAAAAACCTTTAAAGACCAAACAAGAAAAATACATTTAATCATCTGCAAAACTAACAGTCACAAAATTTGATATTCACCTTGTACCAAAACGAAATACAAGTACCTAGCAAAAACACTTGACAAAAAGTACACCAAATATACTGAAATATAATCTTCAATGTCTTTAATAATGTGCTAACATTACAGGTCATCACAACCTCATAACACAAAAAAAATGTACAAAACTACTAAATAACGGTCATACATTCACCAAAAAACACTGCTATACAAAACCAGAATCCCAAGTCTAATATTATCAACATTTTTACTAGGACCAAATGCCACCAAACCATGACTAAGTTTCACCACCACATAGTGACTGAATAATACCACCACATAGTGGCTAAATAATACCCCCATATAGTGGCTGAATAATATTACAACATTATGATCACATATCACTATAACATAGCTGATTAATACCACCACATTTCATCATTGCATAGTGACAGAATAATACCGCCACATCATGAACACATATCACCACTACATGGTGACTGAATAATACACCATAGCATTACCAAATATAAACCATTATATTTCAACCAATATTACCACCATACAGTGACCATACAGTGTTAGGGATGTTGTCATGCTCTGACGCCCAGTATACTGATCCAGTAAGAGTGAAGGAGCCGTTGGGGGGGGGGGGGGTGAAAAAGGGGG